>JACBAH010007241.1:0-24338 GCA_014282315.1 Neospermospora avenae | reverse complement strand
GGTCGGCACGTTGCTAGACAGGGCAAACGTGCGAACCGGGACCAGGACAAGGATCAGTACCTATCATGAGTAGCTTCAAGGAAATAAAAGTAAAGAAAGTACTTCGTAATTTTGGTCGTCGAGAGAAGTAAGGTAGGTATGCGACGACACTGGTCAAATCTCACCTGCAACAGCGTGAGTGATCATCATTAAGTACCACCTATCTATAGTTAGGCCTGTATGAAAGTGCTATCCTCGTTTTATTACCAACATTCTGCCCTGTCAGAACGGTGATTTGATACACCGTTGCGGCAATAACAAACACAGATAAGTCGAGGTATTTTGGCGCCAAAAGTGGGATGCGATCAGAGGCAGGTGGAGGGGTGAGGCGACGCGAGGCATAATCAGAGGACGACTGCCGAGTTCGCCGTAAAGGTATGCATGGAAGGAAGATAGATCAGATCGTGTACTTAACTCTGGGCCTGAATATGAATCTGAATGTGGAAATAGTAGCTGAGTTGGGTGACGAAGATTACCGACATTGAGTCGACAGCTACGCAAACATCTGTGCTTCTTCACGATTATCATTCCTCTCCACCTGTCTCGGACTTGCGCTGGAAATGTGGCGTGCAGAGAGGCTTTGCCCCACCTGCAAATACCCAATATATAAAACTTCATCAATCTTTGGAACCATTCCTAATGTCGTGCGATTTGCGGCTTATCGTCGTAACCAAGTTGGGTCCAGCCATCTTCAAGAAGGACGGTTTATCATAGAAGGTTTGGCTAAGCAACGTGTGTTTTCGTTGCACTGCAGAAGGATAGAGCAAGAATCCCCTGGCGAAGGTTCAATGGTCAGAACTCACATCAGCCACCCCAGGCTTGCTATCGCTGTTGGCGACCAAAATTCCGTAAAAGTGGTCGTTCGGGACCTAGTCCAGCCATTTGGCTGGTACCCGCACCATTGGCAATACTTCTCCACGACAGGCGCACTGTCGTCAGTTGGTACAGTTGAGCAAAGGTCATGGCTTCTGGCTTCTGGTTGTAAGTCCGAAAGCGACAGAGCCATCTACGCCTGTGAGGAGGACTTGCTTCGCCATGTTAGGCTCTAGAACTTTGACATTTAAGATATGAATTGATCCGGTAAGAATTCCTTCGGCTCGCTCGGCGGAAGTCATGTGCACGTCTTGTTCCAATAGCCCTGTATCAAAAAGACTACAGTACCTTTCATCAAGTGAGTAGAAATCTAGAACACTCTCCTCCTACAAATAAATTTAAGAGGATGACCCGAGCATCCGAATCCTTCAGAGTAACTCAAGCTTGCAACCAACAAATACCCCAACTTGCATCTCAAGTTTGCCACTTCATAGGCCCGTGTTTCAAGGGTAGATCTACGAGCTCTACTAACCGTGAGGGCAGCATTAGCAGCACCAGTCCTTGCGTAAATGTTTAGTATATTATGATTTTACTTCTTCGACAGGATATATATTCTTGCCGACATTTGACAGTCAATGTTCTTATCGCAGTTATAAGGAAAGATAACTTTGTTCCTCTGTTTTCCACATCTTGGCGGGTCCAGAATTCCTGGTTAGTCACGGATTCCGGGTTCATTTCCAAACAAGACCGACACATTTTCCTCTGTCTTTATGTCTCCTTGCAAGATTTGGCAGATTCGGCTGTAACCGCAAGCAACCGCAAGCAATACGATAGTGAGGGTCTTGAGTAAAATGACTTCGGTAGTATAAGAACAAAGCAAAGTGGAACCGTAAGTTGTGTTCAAACAGATGATAGTCGGTAGAGTGCACTATGTAAAGACCGGGAGGTTGTGGTTTAGACAATACCTTTATAGCGAGAAAAATTAGTCTTATAACTACTCACATTTGAATAAAGTATAAGTACAGAGTTCAAGTCGACCAAGGACAACGGACTGGGACGATATGCTTTCTACTTCATGATATGAGTAGATACAAGGAAATTATTTATCAAAGTACCGCTAGAAGGTATCTAGAAGGTATGAACGATGATAATATTAGTGCGGATCCACAGGAAGCCCCTATACAGGACAAACCGAAATTCAAGGTCTACACGGAGTGCTAGAATATTTTGCTCAGCAAGAGATACCACTATTACGAATGAAGTAATCCGCTTTTATTCCTCTCCGTCTACAAGTAGGAAAGTCTGGGTCATAGTCATATAATATACTTCGTAACCGAGGCGGGAGAAATTTCGCGAGACTTTCGGACCTGCATATTACTCACGTAACCACGTTTCAATTCCAAGACCATCACCTTCCTGAATGATGATTATTCGACCGAAACTGCCTCGACCGAAAGAGAAATCACAGAATTAGTCCTTATGAATACTTGGGAGTTTATCGCTAATTGGAAACTCAAGAGCTTGTCGTACAAGGTAGGGTTTTTCTGATGTTCTTGATCCTGGCTGCACTTCGCCCATCACGAATTTCCGCCTCCTCGAACAGAAACGATTAGATTAGATTAATCCTTCCTAATGCCCTAGCAGACCTTTAACACCTTACGGATGTACGGAAGTTTAGGGCTAATGTTTGGCTCACCACCCACAACTTCTCTGAACCACAACGCACCCCGGTCTGGGAGTATCCAGATTATTACAGGTATCAGTACCACACCCATGGTACCCACGGAGCAGTGTAAGCATCGACCGAGAGAGAGATCGATGGAATGCCTCCATACTTAGGTCGCAGTAGCGCATGGAGGCTACATCATGAAAAGTAGGCCGTCTAAGCCGTGTGCCGTACAACTTTTCAGCGGAAAATAAATAGCTCATGGCAAGTCCAAGGGTTCAACTACTCGTGTATTACATGGCTGGCTGTGGGGAATTCGAGAGAGAATTACGAAGTGATCAAAGGGAAAGGAAATTTCCGAACGAAATAGCCAAATCTTGTGGTTGTGTGTTTGATGCCCACTTAGAGTTTGAGTAGAATGTCGGCTGGAAGCACTGGATCAGTAGTAGGTACTGTGTAATCAAAAACAGAGACTCCGAACTTTGGCGATCAATCGTCCCAAGTCCAGATCGTCTAACGCCTTGCCAAAATATAACCCGAGATTCGTGCTATTAATTTCGTCCGAGGCTAACCCACTTACTCAGTTGGAGTAGTGTTGCAGTTTTGTGGAGGGAGGGTCATCACAAGGCTTTACAGCCTGTTGTCTTACTCCTCTCCCTTCAGCCTTGCAATGAAACGACGGCATCTCCTCTGAACTTCAGGTCTTAATGACGGTAGGAGGTAGTTTAGTTGCATATCCTCAGCGCCGGGACACGGATACAGACTCCTCACCAATCCCACATTCGGAAACTAAAGAGCGTACAAACTCGACCATTCCATGGAGGGGCAGATGTATCCAATCATGCAGGTTTTGTCCCTGGAACCAGGGAGCGCTTGGGAGGAGCGTGGCTCACAAGGATTCCTGCTACGACCGTGCGAGGGCGGGCGGCAGCCAAAATTACCTAGGTAGTATTTCGAGTTCGCGAGTCATAGCCGACTACTGAATTTAAACCTCGTTCAGCTGATCGTCGACGGCACCTACCTAGGTAGGCGAAAGCAAAAGAAACTGTAAACTCTTGACAGACCGGTTTGATACGAATAATTGCATTAATGATTCTATTTGGAAGATATTCACACCGCAACCGCCTGATTTTTCCATGCGTTCCTTTTCTCAAACGGCCGCTAGGCGACATTCGTACTTCCTCACCGCTGCTAGATAGCCGGCTGGTCAGCTGCTAGACAACCCAATAGAGCGACTCATCGTAGCTGGAGTAGTAAGTAGCGGATACATGACCAACACGAGACGATATGACTCGAAATTACTTGCGACTCTCTGAATGTTCAACACGGCCATGATCATCCTAAGAACATGATGCCCAACCGCAGCTCTTGATGCGAATCAGGCCAGTTTCAGTGGGTCAGAAGTGATCCTCGGTCAGAAAGCGGCGATTAAGGACTTGAAGTACCGGCTGTTGCCGGTAGTCCTATCAAAAATTGTCAGCATTCCTAATTATACGGATACGGAAATCACTGGGCTGCGGAAAGCTGCCTCACCGCAATGCAATATCTTCAATTCGTGGCATTGTCAACTGTGACCGCTTTTTCGTTGATCGGCGCGAGGCTGAGACCAACGGCCAAACTCGTATAGCAGCAACCCTGCAGCAAGTTTGATACTGAAATACCGATCTGAATACATGGTTATTTCGATTTTGGTAATTTCGAAGGCATGTGACGCCTACCCCATCATGGGAAATTGCAATACATACATGATACATTAGTTCAATCACCGTTTCTGAACGTGACCAGACAGCAAGGCTACGAAAGAATCGTACGTTATACAGTGGAACTCAAGGTGGAAGTGTCAGTCCTCCCCAGGAAAGGCTGCATGTGCCTGATATCTGATGTCTTGCAGTAAGTTCGACTTTTACCACTCAGATTTGCATCTCTAAAAACGAGGCGACGTCAGACAAGATTCAAAGCAGTTTAGCATAGCTGCATAAGGAAGTTTGATATCCAGGCTTTGGATTCCGTCGACACAGGACGCCATGTAGAGAAAAGTGACATGTCGTGTTTTCGAGCTCAGATCAAACAGACGATTGCTGGCTCGCATGATCGGTACGAATAGATCTGTTGATCCCGGCAGCTGCAGTTCGGCTTCGGTGGGATTGATCGGGAGCAGTTTCCGAAATCGGCTTATCTTGTCGATTGCATACTCATAAAAACAATTCTCCGCCAGGGTAATAGACAACGGCCGCAGCTGGCCAGAACAATCTCACAAAATGAAATCCTCAAAACAACGCGCATCTGCCTTAGGTACCTTAGGTAACGATCATGGATGTCTTTAAGTGAAGTAATTTCAACCAATTGTCTGCTGGTCCGCCTTGCTTGTGTGGCAGACCAACGGCTTTGCCTATGCTTTTGCAGGAGCTTTGACTATCTCCCACGTGAGCCGCACTGATTTGGATATGATACAGGGTATCTCGGCACAATGTCACTTCATGATTGCCAGATACGGCCCTACGGTGGCATTGACTTTTGCTTCATGGAGTCAACCTCATGCGTAATTGGTGCATGGTGCTCAGACGTATCCAGATTCGTTCCCTCGAAATAGAATACAATTTTGGTAAGTTTCGTATAGAAATGTTAGGATATCGATTTGATTAAGCTAAGAACGAAAAGCCAACACATCTCATGTTCATAGGCACAACATGATCGTTGGTAGATTGTTGTGTAGAAAATGCCGCTCCAAGCCTCATCAGGTCGATATCGGGTTAGCATGATAGTGGCAACGGAAATAATGTAAAAAAAATCAAAAAAGGAAAAACTCTGATGATAGATAATGCTGGCTAAGGGCGCTTGAAAATATAAGGTGTCGATTTTCCATTAAGGACGATTCTGGATTGACACCCGTCGAATAAGAAAAAATGCACCATCACCATCATCGTACACTAAACAGGCTCAACGATAAAAGAACAAACTCCTATGCACCATGATCGACGCCAAGGCTAACGTGCCTTCAGAAAGCGATCGCGAGATTTCCTAATTCCCATTACCCCGGATCTAGATGACATGCAGGCAAGAGAGATGCTTTGTTTTTACCGCTGTCAAGCTGGACGGGCTGAGAAAAATATCGAGAGTGAGACGAAAAAGTAAATAGACGTTAATCTCGGCCCCTCATTGAATTAGCATCAAGACGTTGCTTTTTTGCAGGTCTTTTACTGAGTCGCCGCAGCTCGCGATCATTATCCTTTTTAGCTTCATCAATTGCCAGATCGCCTTCTGTGAATGCAAGGTCTCCTGTCTCCCCCAGGCTTGCCAGTGATGCTTCTTCCATGAGGACTCCTAATGCAATCAAAGCTGTCTCATCCAAGCTCTTCCAATCACTACTTCCACCATCTGACGTAGCTCGTGAGTAAAATTCAGAAGTATAGCAATGCAAAGCCTTGAGAAGGTCCGACTCGGGCAGGTCTTTGATAGATTTCCTCTCGTTCATGAAGTATATATCGGATTCGGCATATCTAGTTGGGGCATTCTTGCCTCGAAATAGGACGGCTTCTGGCGCAATCGCGGTGGTAGAGGATGACACGGTATCTCGAGTTGAAGCTACGATAACTTCCTTCGGAATGAATCCTGCAAGTGATATGCGACCTGTAAGATATCAGATAGGGCCCCGCGCAAGGCGGAGAAAGGATCTACCTACCTGCAACTGCATCGTAGACTGTAGGATGCCTGTAGTTGTGCACTTTCTCGTCTCTGGTTGAAGGATCAGGAGAAGACTCAGGATACAGGAACGCGCCTCGCGCAAATTGTTTTGAAGCCATGTTGGATCATGGTATTGTCGCGCGATGGCACGGAGGGATGAGTTGAAACGAGGTGCAACTACCTATAACTTGGTGGCCTTGCATGTCAGCCTCGGCCGCCACCAGGCCTTCCCAACCTCAATCCAAAATCCACAACGAAACATCAATTATCAAGCATAATCATTGAGGATAGATGTATGAATCAACTGTTGCTTGCCCGAACAACGGGCAATTTAGGCCCCCAAGCCTTTGCTCGCCTTCAGACGTCTCTGCGCACCCATTCCATTCAGCCAGCTCCAAGGCTGCGATTCAATGGAGGGGAGAAGGAAGCAGTCCTTGTCGACGATGATGACGAGCAAGACAGCTTTCCACTCAAAACTCCTGAAACAGTAGGAGATAGCGCTGAATCCAAGATTTGGGCTCACCAGGCCGGAGTAAATAGTTTAGCCATAGATATCGACAACAGACTGTAAGACCTGAATGCTTCGGACCTTACACACTTACTGACTCACCAGTCTTATCTCAGGAGGTGCAGAATCCGCTATAAAGGTCTGGGACCTAGATGAAAATGACCCAGGGGCAAAGCATATTTTTCAGCCTTCAAGTGTTGTCCCAAAGTAAGCTGTAAAGCCGCGTCAATAGCTTGGTGTCGTGCTCACTGCATTAGGACATCGTTAACTCACAAATTCGGTATAACGGAACTCAACTTCTTTCCCTTTGACTCTGGGGCTTTTCTGTCAAGTTCATATGACCATCACCTGAAGGTCTATTCGACGGACACCCTAGCAGTTTCTGGAGACTTCGATCTCAGCTCAGTAGTCTATACCCATGCACTCTCTCCAATAGCGAGCCATCTGCTAGTCGCTTGTGCAACTCAACATCCAGCTGTAAGGCTTGTGGATCTTCGTTCTGGCTCAAGTACGCATTCGTTAGCTGGTCACCATGGGGCATTGCTATGCTTGGCATGGAGTCCTACAGTAGACCATATTCTAGCAAGTGGAGGTATAGATGGCACTGTTCGCTTGTGGGATATTCGCAAAAGCTCAGGATCACTCGGTGTTTTAGACATGGAAGACTCGACTGGAATCGTGGGTATTGACGGGCTGGGAAAAGGCGCTCGCGCAAGAGACTCTGGCAAATCGCATTCCGCAGCAGCAAATGGCCTTACCTGGACCGGAGATGGCTCATACATCATCTCAGCTGGACATGACGATCGAGTTCGAGTCTGGGATGCTGCCACTGGAGCGAACACACTTGCAAGCTTTGGCCCAACGCTGAAGAATGGCCATCTTTCTAGCCTTCCTATGGTTGTCAGTCCTCCTGGCACAACGCCGCCAAAGAAGGATCTTCTGTTCTTTCCGAACGAGAAAGAGATTCTCGTCTTTGAACTTCACGAAGGCCGACTTTTGAAGCGACTCAAAGTGCCTGGCCCTACCAACGCAACAGTGAGATCTAGGACCGGGGAAAGGAAAGTCAAAAGCAGAACTACCGGACTCGTCCGGAGAGGTCTAGCAGGAGGACTCTATTCTTCACATACGGATGGACAAATCCGAGCTTGGTTGCCTCGAACTGCAGAAGATGATGAGCTTGATGAGGAAGAGGAGAGCTTGTTCACGCACGACAAGGATAATGAGAATGAGGGAGCGAAAAGGAAGAGAAAGGTCTTAGATGACGTATTCAGAGACTTGACAAGGCAGAAGATAACTTTCGGCTGAATACCAAAAAAATTCCATATGATCCCAAGTCTGACCGTTAGCTAAGGTGCTTTTTTCAGCTCCCGTCTTCCAAGGTGCTATGTTGGTGATTTCTCCGAAATACAATTTCAGCGTCTTATAATTCCTCCTAAACCCCACAGACCAAAGTAGTTCGTGATCAAGTCATCCGCACTTCACACAATCATACTCCATACCTGCCATCAAGGCCGCTGCTTTCACAACAAAATTTAATACAATCCACCGCATTGCAGCAGCTCTTCAGTTATTCATCAGCCTCCTCCCCAAGTTTGAATTTTAAAAATATAGGACTCTATGATCGTGATCAAGCTTACACCATCCAGCTTCCTGACCTAACTTCCTCTTCCCGCCAATAACCCAGCTTGGTATTTCTTCCACTGTAATGCGTGATGTCTCGCCAACACTCTAGTACATATGAACTAATAATACATCTTCAAGACACAATTCCTATCTTCCAGCACCACGAGCGCTATCACAATACCTAAGACTCATCAATTTTGAATTCCACTAAGCTGCCTACATGCATTGAAGGTAGAAGCTAACATGCCAAGTCAAGAAAAATTTGACAGTTATTGAATGTGGTACTTATTAATGTACTCTGACCTGTAAAGGGGGATGTCAAGACTAGCAAGTCCTCGAAGCGTAAGGTAGACGATCTATTGTCAATTTGACATCTTACGTTCTTACTTTACTATGTTTATCAAGCAGTTTAGTAATTTTGACGGACTATCTCAGAATGTGTCCTGTAAGAACATTGAGTAGCGCTCCTACGAAGCATGTCAGAGTCTACACATTCCCGACTCGTGAAGAGCTATGCTTAAAGTTTATCCCGAAAGTCAGGGATCACAGCTTCAAACGGCAAGAGCACATAAAAGGTTGAGTAGTCAGCCATCAGCTTTGATTATCTTTTCCTAATACCACCATATTTTCAGGTCAGCGCAAGCAGGCATACACAATCCCTTTGATTTCTCTCATATCTTCTTCTCAAAGCAACAGAACGGCACCAAGTTCTGTGAAAGGAAAAGACAAAACTACTTGAACAAACGATATGAGGACAATTTCCTTAGAAGTCCACAGCTTCCACCAAATTCTGTAGTTTCCATGTCCAACGAAGTCCGGAGTACATGCAGATCTGGAGTCGTGGTTAGTATAAAGGATCGACGAGGAGGGCGCAAAGCAGCTTACTACAAAACCGCATTCGAGGCTGAGAAACTTCTTGTTCAGGAGACTTCCGTGATCAAGCAAATGAGTTGAGAAGTCTATCCGTCAAATTCGGTAAGATGAGCGATAGCACTCGCCAGAAGCCCATGAGCATTGGAATCCTGGCGGCGGACTGGGACCAGCTCGTTCAGGCGACTGGTGTGTTCGAGAACGCAACCACCGCGGTGCTCGGTGTAGTCGACCTCGATGGTATTTGCGGCCAAAATCTCGTAGATTTTGACGGTCTTAGTCTGACCTAGTCGTCTGGAACGTCCAATTGCCTGAGTCATGGCCGAATCGTATTCTTGTCTGGCGTCGGGGCCGTGCGTGTACAAAGGCTCAAAGAAAATCAAGTTAGGAGCTATGGTAAGGTTGCTGTGACTAGATCAGTAAGGGCTTTCATGTAGACAAGTCGGGATATCTTACCTGCCTGCGGCAGTTTCGCCGGCAGTGAGCATAATGAGGACTTGAATCTTCGTTCGAGCATTCACATTCTGGAATCGCTGCAGAATCGTTGAGGAAGTTCCCTTTGCATCCAGATTCGCGTATGTGATTCCGGCAGCCTTTAAAGCCTCCTCCAGCTTCTTCTGCACCTTGCGAAATTGAAGGAAGACGAGGACCTTTTCGCCAGGTACAATCTTATGCTTGATGAGATCGACAGCATAGTCAATCTTCGAGTCGATCGTGCTCTTGATCAATTTGGGGGCAACAGCAAGTGATGCGGTTGAGACTCGCTGATGCGGAAGAAGGCCTGCACTACACTTAATTCCATTTCTGACAGCTCCACAAATGTCGGTGTTGGCGACAGTATTCTCGCTGTCGGCGACAGTGCACTTGCTGCAAACGAGATGCCCACAGCCAGCAAGTAAAGTGATGTCGCGCGGATCTGTCTGGCAATTGCATTTAGAGCATGTCAACACTTCAGCGTACTGGATGCGGCGCACATTCTTCCAGACTCTCAGCGATCGTCTGCGAATGACAAGCTCCAAGCAGATTTTGTTGAGCGTCGATGCTAGGTTGCGCAGAGCGTCAAGGACCTTGAGATCATCACATGGCTCATCTATAGTGCGGAGTGTCGCTAGTTCCGATCGGATCAACTGGTAACGATATGGTCTCCATAACCGTTAGCACGAGCGCCCGTGACCCAGCTATCGTACTGTATGCAGGTTTCGCCATTCTCAGCAAGTCGAAGTGACATTGCGTGCGCGAGGCGCAACTTGCTGGGAAAAATCTCGGCCATGGCATAGTACTCGCTGGCACGTGTACACTCAATGGCTTGACTCATATGTGAATCAGTGATTGATATATCATCGTTCTCGAAGCTGGGGACTGAAGCCTGAAGGAAGAGAGCGTGCTTTCCATCTTTGCCTTCAGAAGAAGCTTCTTGAATGTGCCTGGACATTTGGCCACCCGTCGAATTAACGGCATCGAGTTTGAAGTTGTTTGCAATAACATGCTGCGCGACTTCCATGTAGAGAGCTTTCTCAGCCGCTGTTTGAGGCACGCCAATGACTCGATTTTCTACTGTAATGTGGCTAATATTGGCCTCGTCCTAGTCAGAGTAAGTAAATATTTATCAAAAGGAGCTACGCATAACCATACCTTTCGGACAAATTGATCCAAGAAGGCCTGAGCTTGACGCATTCTAGTCTGCTGCCAGGCTACAGTCGGTGACTCCTGAAACATCGCGAACTTCTCCGATGCTTTTTCGAAGTTAGTTGGGAAACCTGAGGAGTTTTTGAGAGATAGCTTACCAGTGAACTCGCTCATCTTCTTCTTCTTTGTATCAAGGTTCATGATGGAATAGTCGTCACAACCAAGATTGATTCCAAATAATGATGCCATGGCCTTGACATCATGGAATCCACCCAGACGTGGTGTGCCCGAAAGTAGCCAGATTCTAGAGCATTGGACAAATTCTAGAAGAAGACCACTCACAGGCTTGGCGTAGGTGTGCTCATCGATGACCACACGAGCCCACTTGAACATTTCAAAGAGAGGAAGTTTGAGCCCGTCGAAACCGTGATCATCGGACATTGAGCTGAAGTCCCATATAGACTTCCAGTCAGCCGAGGGGACAAACTCTAGCTCATGCTTCTGCCCGGTACGTGGTCCTTTGGCAACCGCACTCTTGTACTTGGATCCAGTGACATGCTTGGATGGAATGTACACATCATGCCTGTTGGTCTCGACAACGCTGGCTTCATATTGGCTTTTCAATACATCTTCGAAATTGGGATGCTTTGGATGATTCTTGAATGTCTCAACGTTTGCTGCAAAGGAAGCGGCAGCGTGCCTATGCCATTCTCGCTGGGCTCGCATTGAGCGATTGTCAGCGTATCGAACATTTCCTGAGAATTGAGCATATGCTTCCTGGTATCCGTCAGAGGAGCATATATCCCAAGAGGCGATGACAATTCCAGCTTCTCGGATGTCGGAAATCTTCAAGGCTCTAAGCTGATGGATGCTCTTGATGGCTAGGATTCTTTTGGGCAGATCCCCCACAAATTTCTTGGCCTCCGTGTACCATTGGTCTACCAGATGATTTGGTACAAGGATCAGAGTAGCTCCAGTGCTGATCGCACCTTCGACGTTCGGTGAATCACGAATCTGCTCCCGGACTTCCTTCAGTTGGAGCGCGATGAGGCAGAGAATTAAAATCGTCTTCCCAAAGCCCACCTCATGGGCCAAAATTCCACCTGCCACTAAGACCTCTCGAGTAGCCTTGCCTTCTAAGCGATATCCTAGTTCTTTGACAGAAGCTTCGGCTACGACCTGCTCAATAAAAGGCTGCGGATTACGTTCTTGTTCAAGCATCCAGGTAAGTGCCTTTGCTTGGGAGCGAAATAAGCGGATAGGCTTCTTAGTGAAACCTGTGAATAGACTGTCGACTAGACTTGGACAAGGAATGACATTCGCAGTGCTTTTCAGAACCAACTCTTGAGTAGTTGGAGCCGGCATCTTACCTTGGTCGGTGACCAGCCGGTAGCTGGTTTGCACCCCTCTTCCCACCAAACGGCCCGTGCGGTTCACAGTATCGTTGAGTAAGAGGCTCCCAGTAGCTCGGTGCATAAGTGTTACTGGATCGATGGCAATACTCAGCTTAAGCTGGTTAGTGGAGCTGATACGATACATGATATCGATAGCGGAAGGTCTATTCTTCATAGCACGTTCATGGGAAGCTGCCTGCTCTGGATCTTCGATAGGAACCTGCTTTCCCAATCCTCTGCCCGACTTTGTCTCAAATGTCCATTGCATTGATGGCAAAGGCGGCGCACAGGACAGACATAATTTCACATCATCCTGGAAGGGGGCCCATGACTCATCTGACTCGCAATGACCACGAAGAACAAGTTCCTTCTCGAGAAGAAAGAGGTATTTGTTCCACAGAGAAGTCCCATTTGCCTTGTTGATGGGAGACCATTTGTCCTCATGATATATGAAAGACGGCTTATATTGTAGTAAAGCAGCCATTTCGAAGATAACACACCTGTGACCGCAAGACATTGGACCGTATGGGAACCTAGCAGGTAGTCGATGGTAGCTGATCATTTCCTCAGATGTGAGGTCCAACCGAATATCAGGGAGTGAAATCCAGTGACCATCGAGGGAGATATCGACGTCCTCGATATGGTGACCAACAAAAGCTTCGACCGGAACTCCTTCAACTCTGAGGCCTGTAGTAGTCTTGATGGCTGTGACTGTCGGCTTTCGCCAAGAGCTTGGCATATTGCAGAAAACGGAAAGCTCCTCGGCAGGACGCTTCCGAGCGATATCGTTTGTAAAGGAGAAGAAAAAGTTGTCGGGATGTCCACTGGGCACGTGTTGATTATAAAATAGCAAGAGTGGATGTTGATTATCAGCAGACTCGCGAGCATGCACCGAATTATAGGCTTGACCACAATCAGACGACAGAACGTAATTTCCCAGAATGTCATGGCCAAGATACTCCGAATTGTAGTCTCCTCGGGAGGTTATGGAGATGCGAGAATGAACGAAAGTTGTTTGTGATGCGACAAGCCCTCGCTCATTTTCGAAGGACTTCTCAAGAGGCCCACTTGAGGTAACAGTGGTCTGGAGAGTGGTAATTTCGGGATTCCAGATTTGCCACTCTCCCATCATAAGATCGTTGCCACGTGGGTGCATACGAGCAATAGGAAAGCGTCGGAGATACTTTCCCATCGATGATGCGAGTGGCACTTCAGAGACATTTGCATAAAGCAGCCACTCAACGCTGCCTGGACCTATGTCCAGCTTCAGTGCAGCATCAGGAGAATCGAAGATCATCTCGAAACAATGAGCGCGGCGGAATGATCTTAGTGATACCTTGGAAGATAGCGTCGGCTCCAATTTTGCCAGTAGGAGGTCCCAATCATCTTGCGTGAAGCCGGTAGGGAGAGGATAATGTCTGAATTCTTGAAGCAAACTCATCGTCACTTCTGATTTAAGAAGAGCCGAGAGATCAATCTGAAATGGAACGCCCTTCTTGATAGCATTCTCAAACTCAATCGGCTGCTTACGCTCAAGCTCAATGCCAATAGGTTCGTACTTGTGCTTGGGATTCTTACCACACTTGACGCATGCGGTAGCGTTGCAAACCTTGCAACGTTGGATTTGGTGTGCAGTGACATCAGTTTGACCTTCGCAAATGCACATGCGAACAGTTTGCGCAGCAAGAGCTTTGATATCATGCGCTGAAACTGGCTCGTAATGTGTAGGGTGCGACTCATATGTTTCCAAAAATTCCTTGCCGTAGTCACATGGTTGTGCTTCGGCCTTTTCGATCTGCATGGGACGACCTGTGAAGTCGTACACATCTTTGAAATGAATAAGAGCCGCAAAAATGACAGTACCTACGACAGTAGCGGTCATAGCATTGCCACTCATGTCTTTAAGGAGCACGTCGTCCATGTTCATTGTGTCAACCAGGTTCGGATTGTAACCTTGGGTTATGAGGTTCTCGAGGCCTGTAACGCGACTACCGCGCAGGGTGGGGAACAGAAAGTTGTTGGGGAACAGGCAACTGATGATTCCGCTGCGCTCCGAGTCTTCATATCGATACACATTCTGAGATAATTCCAAGAAGCGACTAGAACAGGGACAATTAGCATATATGTTTCAGGATTGGTTGGAGATAGCATACTTTAGGTATCGGTCATCGATCCCCTTCCTAGAGATGTTTCGGAGATGTGCGATATCGATGCAGTCCGTAGTTCTGTTAGTGAATACAGTGGATTGCTC
Organism: Neospermospora avenae; assembly: GCA_014282315.1. Lineage (NCBI taxonomy): Eukaryota > Fungi > Ascomycota > Leotiomycetes > Helotiales > Ploettnerulaceae > Neospermospora > Neospermospora avenae. The sequence goes on along the minus strand of JACBAH010007241.1, from coordinate 9,867 downwards.
ATAATGATCCGGAAGCTCCTTGTATCCTGTTTCAGTCCAGCGGGTTACTGGATGAAGACTACCTAATCCAAGCTTGGTAACATAGGCCTGATGGCCGAGCTTACACTTCTCCCAAGCCCAGCCTGCTCGCTTCTTTTTCTTCTCGCCCACTTCTCGTCCAGTCGTGTGTAGTAGTGGAGAGTCGAAATCGAATAGCAATGCTTCCATTGGGACGCTAGCTTTCCGCTTTAACTTCTCAACTTCACCTGGAAATGCTGCCGCCAGGGCTTTCAATTCGACTGTATACCGAGGCTTGTCATCCAGAATGCACACCATGTAACCACGTTGACGAGTCTGAGGCAAATAGTGCTCTTTCGTGTCGAGTGTCATATGGGAGACCACATAACCCAAGTTTTCGAAGTGCTTGTCCAGGCCAATGACCGGATTTGGTCCAGTCTTATCCTTCACTCTGGCGTCAAGCCACGGGGTCTTGATCACGTTCTCCAAAATGATCATTTTTGGGCGGAATTTGTCTGCGTATTCCAAGATCGCGAAGAAGGTATCGCCGGACTCGCCGTTATCGGTGAGTTTCTTGCGACGATTATTTAGATGAGAGAAATCATCGCAGCAGAAGCCGGCAATAAGCAGATCGAGATTTCCAGGGATTTTGGCCTTGCCGCCATATGCAGTCGTGCTGCAATATATCAGCAACTGTAATAGTAATGAATGGATGTGACTTACAGAACCCATCCGTCCTTCTTGTCAGTACTCTTTGCACCCTTGTCCTCAGTACCTTTTGCATCATGATTCTCAGTACGATTTACTCTTTGCTGGAGGATCTCAGTAATGTCCCGAGCACTGATTCCTGGTGAGAAGTTTCTCTCAATGAACGCAGATTTGGCTGGGTGGATCTCAGCGCTAATGACATGTTCGAAGTTGAAAACAAGGAGTTTAGAGCCGAAGACTGTAGTAGAGCAGTTAGTAAGACTGGGTAGGAGAATGTGGGTCTCGAGCTTACAATCTGCAAGAATTCTCATTGCCAGGATTGGAGCCTCCGTGCCCGAACAGAACGTGCCAACTCTCAGAGCACATCCTTTCATCATTTGTGTGAGATCCTTCATACCAGCACGAATCAAAGCCTGCCCGAGATCTACAAACATATCCTCGTTAGAAATGAGCGGACGCAAGGTCGGGTCATATCCGGGCGCATGATCGAACTTCTTTTGGTCAATGGCTGATGTACCATCAACTGTTTCATCCTCGTCTTCGTCCGTCTTGCCCTCGTCTTCGTCCTTTTCTTGAATTCGCTCGCCCTCGTCTTCCTCTTGATCACTCTCATCGCCATCTCCGTCTTGGTGTTGCTCGTCCTCTTCCTCGATCTCAGCCTCGCCTTCGACGTCATCCACTGAAGTCTTTGTGGAAACTTTAGGTCGCGTGACAACTGCGCGCTTCTTACCATTGGGCAGTATAGCCTTAGCCTCGCTTGCAGCCTTTCTAGCTTCAGATTTAACCTTCTTAGCATCTTCTACTGCCATCTTGAGTCGCCGTCTCTCAAGCTTCATATCATTCTTACTGTTGTACTCAGCCTGGGTTTCAGCCTGGAGTTTTTGTCGGTCAGATTTCGAAAGTGCTTCTGCCATGGCCTTATTGCGCCGCCTTGTCACAGCCAAGGCTGACTGAGACTCGGGTTTCTTAGACTTGGGTCTCTTAGACTTGGATTCCATAGAAACGGAGACGGGGTTGGAATTTGAGGTATCGCTTGCCGAAAGAGAGTTTAGGTGATTGGAACCTGAAGTGGGGACACCGTTATTTACGGGTTCCCGAAGTGCGCCTTCTTCGGAAAATTTGTAGTCATTATTGGGTTTCAGACCTGAGATTTGATCAATAAGCAAAGGGCTGGGTGGCAAGCAGAGAAGTGATAGCTTACGGTTGTTGTCGTGCTTAGCCATCGAAGTATTAGACTGCTCCTGATCGTTATCTTCGGCCTCGCGATAGTTGCTAAAATCGCTGTTTAGCTGTTCCACCGTACCGCCTTCATAATCCATTGATTGAGTCTGCTCATCGTAGTTGAGATCGCACCCGCTGCCGTTAGAGGTATTGACATTGATACCGGTCATTTCCACGTCGGAGTCTTCATCGTGAAGATTGATTTGCTCCAAATCACGTGAGACGGAATCGGGGGCATGCCGACCACGGAGAGGTTTCGCGGTGGCTCTAGGCGCCATGTTATGGTGCTGTAAGACCAAGTCAGTCTGCGGCCCCAGCCCGAGGTAGTCTGCTTTCGTTGTATACTGGAGGATTTAGTATATGTGGTACAGGAGACTGAGTAGACGCGACAGAGGGTGGGTCCCAAGTCGACGAACGTCAGAACCCAGATAGTCTCAGTGGCTCGATAGCGAGACCGAGAGCATCAATGTGACCAGGTAGTATGGGGACAGTGAGTGGTTGCCCAATGGTAAAGGCAATAGCGTACCAGTGATTTAGGAATAAGGCACAGGGAGAATACTTCATGCTCAGCGGACTGAGAAGAGGTTTAGGTTGACTTACTTGTGCTGCGAAGCAACGTAATTGCACTTGCAATAGCAAGAAATTATTGAAAGTGGATTTTTTAGGGTTTCGTGTAGTTGTTGCTAGACAGAGGGAGGTTTCGAGATTGTCGAGAAGAGGAGTCCAGAGGGGTGTTGTGCGAAAAAATGAGCGGACGTGGGACCTTCGTCTCGCTTCAAAAAAGTGAACTCGAGGCCCCAACAGCCTTGGACTCTGGCAACGGGAGATGAAGCGGGCCCTTCAACCCGTGACACTCCTGCAACTTCGCAACCAAGGTCGTCGGGTAGCCGCAGTGTATAGATATTTCCTTGGCCGACCTCAGCTACTCTAGGATAGCAAGATAGTAAACAACACCACTGAAGTGGCTAGAGCCACAGATAACGAGTGACCACAAGGTAGGTACCTGACCCTCTCCTAAGGAAGAACGCGAAGGATCGCAATGGTAGAGAGAGATTGCTGATAGCATGCAACCATAGGACACCCAAGAAGCGTTAAAAGTAAGTGCAAGCTGAATCTCCTGGCCCTGCCTGCGTTGCTGGTCCTCGATACGCACAACCACAATTCCCCGAAGATCCGAAGCCGCTGTCGCACTGAAAGTGGTCATCCTCATCCAAAAATGAACAAGCCTGGCTGTGAAGCACTATGGCCACATACGACGACTCCGATAACACGTTCCTTCGACCTGCCCACGCAACACGGAACGCCGGTGTTGTAATCCTATGTCGCTGCAACCAGACGAGTACACAGATATGATTGCGATCTCTGTTTTCGAGTGAGAAAGTAGCAGACAGCAGTATCATCAACACGTCAGTAGCCGCCTGAGCTTCAATATATCCATATGCTGCCACCATAACCTACTATAGCCAGCGTCATCCTCGGGATCTTGCCAGGAGACATAAGAGGATCAAACAGGAGCCTCAATATAGGAGCCTCCGAGTCTTGATGGATCAATTCAATCGAGGCACCAAGGGCAAGGATCGATAGAAAAAGGAGCACACGCACACCTCTTTGTCGTTCTTCAAGAGTTATCTTGAACGGAAAACGATAACGTAACAACCATCTTTGATGTCGCTGAGAAGCCTGTGAGGCTCGGAGAGCGTATCATTCATTTACTGCAAACGGAACGCGGGAGCTGGCGCTCAACTCTCAGCATATCTTCTGGCTGCCGTATAATCGACATATAAGAAGCATAGGACACACGTGCTTGAAGAAAAGGAAGAAAAGTCAAACAAGCTGGAGAAACACTGCAAGAAAGTATCAAAACAAACTCGTGATCCTGGAAGACCCCTATCAGAACAGAGGCACTCCCAGTATAAAAAGCTGCACACCTCACGGACAGGATGACCACTTTACCGGCCTAAGTAGCCAGCAAGCAGGAGTCTGTTGTGATTCAATACACATCTTCCTCAAGGGCCTCCTGCTATGGTACATACCCTGGGATAGAGCGGAGAATATTTCGGGGTCCAACCTCGGATGTATCCTGGACACCAATCGAGTGGCTCTGCAGCCATGGCTTTGACACTCCAAAGTCATATGCCAGACAGTCTCTTCATCTGGATCTCAGGTCAATACCGTGAGCCCTATACCTCTCTAGGAAGTTTTTCCCTTCAGAAGGCTACTTCGTCTTCCACGACTAGTCAGAAATTAGGTATGCCAGGAACATGCATCGGGAGACTTGTGCCGTTCAACCTCTGCATGTGGCAATGGCTGTCGCAGTATGATCGCTTTTTGTTGATGTGCAAATTACGTGGCTCTCCAAGAGCTCGAACTCATAAGCACAACCATAGAAGTCCTTGACATATTGCCGGCACACAAGGGAATGGCTTCGCTCTTGGGGGGAGGGGGAGCGAGCGCCAGTCGCGATGTGCTGTCATACTGGAAGTACTCCATGGCTCAGTCATTGCAGAAGCATGTAGGAGCACAAGACTGGCACAACCCCGACCTGATGCCGGAAGACCATCGGTGCCAGTGGCAAGATGTGGATGCAACTCAGCAGTCGGACGGGTAATTTGAGCCCAAGTCTGAGAAGTGGAAGGCAATCCATAGCAATCTACTGAAGCTGAATCTCGATGACAATTAGCAAAATTTTGTATGGAACATGATGAGCTTACTTTGAAAGCTCAAGTGAGAAGCTGCCAATGCCCAGTGGGATGATTAGTATTGGCAAGAAATCGAAAGGCGATCTCCGAAGGTTCCCAGGATAGGCCTCTATTGTCAAAAGGGGGAAAGTTCTCACCTGTCGCCTTGTTACGCGAAGCTGTGTCGACAATCAGCTCCCGCGAAAGCAAGTGGCATGAAATGTGCACGAATCTTGCCGGTTATGATTACCTTGCGATGAGGCCAACGTGAGGTTGCGTTGAAGTGGAAAATTTCAGTCGATTCAAGTTGACACAAGGGGGACAAACGATGAGGTTCTTCCAAAGAAGTAGGCAAAGAAGCTCGCAGACTATGGATGAAGTGTTAGCCGAGCTGGATGTGACTGGATAGGAATTGATCGACGAGGGGATGTTGTTTCCTTGGACAATAATATTGTGATGATGATGATGATGAATATAGATGCAAGGAGAAGGGAAAGAACAGATGATGGGACGCGGCCCAGGAAGGGGAGGAGGATGGCTGTACCTACCACATAGCAGTGGCAGCGGGAAGACAGCCTCTTCAAAAAATCATTGAGAGGTCATGTTTCCTGTCGTCATAGCGGTATTGTCTTGGAGTGTGCGGAAAGGAAACAGCCATGAGTAATTGCTGCTAGAATTTCGGCTGGACTCCTCGTCTGGGAGAATGGATAAATCATAAGTGGCGCAAGCTGATGGCCACAACTCAGACCCTTGAGATTAGCATGATGGAAAGTCTTCCATCTGGCTAGGACCGGAGGCAAAACAAAGAACCAGCTGTAAGCAGTCTTGGTCAGCTGGAGATAACCTCATTGTTGATTTGCTACGTGCACTGTGATCTGCATTTTGGGTGGTCGCGGTGACACTCGAAGGGTGAGCCGCTGGCGAGGCCCAACTCCCAAAAAATGGTTTCTGAACTGACCGGACCGACAAAGAGATCGAGGTCTTTGTATGTCTTCATGCTAACATCTTCGTGATTCTTTTGCGCCGTTATCGTTGTGTGGAATGGAGAATGTGGAAGTGTTGTGCTCGAGAGGAAGTTGACGTGGAGGAAGCGATTGTCGTCGATGGGGTCGTGCTTCGAATTAGCGTGGTTTCTTCTGGAAGCTCGAGCCATCTGCACAGCTCGAAAGGGCTTAGCCGCCAATTACGCGAACGTACAACCCAGCTACCTTACCAGTTTGATACCTTAGGTACCTTGGGTAATGTCCTTCTCGTTGCGACTTCCGGCGTTCATTTTTTTTTCTTTTTCATTTCTTCAGTTCTGTATGGTATAGTACCTGAGTCTTGAAAATGCCATCCCAACTTCTGGAAACCGCGGATTCAAAGAACAAGTTTGAGGACCTTTCCGGAGTTGATATCTCTGCTTATGCAAACCCATATGATGCCTTGCTAGAGGCGTGTAGTAATGATGCTGTTAGTTATCTTCGTCTCCCTGAATCATCCCTTTTTCGGAATTATTTCAATCCAGTGCTTGATAGCTTAAAAGATGGGCACATCAATCTCTCATCTCTTGACTCTTCATATCTAAATGCATTGAGCTAACATCTCGCAGTCTCAACTTCAATCCCGTTATGCTACCCATCGGAGCACTCGCAATGGTCAACAGAAACAAAAATTGCTCTCTCCAGACTTCTCAGGACTGATCCTAGATCCTATCCTTCAACGATTGGAAGATCCGTCAATCGAGCCAGGTTTCGTAGACCCGAGGAATTGCCTCGTATTCTGGGCCAGACCGCCATCCCACATCCGCTCTCTCGTCGACCAAGTCCAGCAGAAGCTCCTTAGTCTTGCTCCAAGTACGTTCCTTCATCTGACACATCAAATCTGAGGAGCTGAAATATCTCCTCCTTATTCTCCACTTCCAAGCCAGCAACCACCCCACCCCCACCTTCAGAATCGTGATATTGGCTGAACCGACACCAAACAGGACTATGGCTCATGCCTGTACCGAAGATGCACCTTACAGCTCTTGAGCTGACTCATTCCCTTACGGAAGCGCAAATCACCACTATCATCCAAGATCTCGGTCCTGAAGCTGCGGAGAAGATCACAGATTACACTTACACGCATCGACCACGGCTCATTAAGCCAATGCTTTCTTATGATGGTGCAGCACTAGCTCTATCATTTTTACCCGCTGCCGGTGAAGGTTTACCATCTGATGTCTCTGCGGATGACTCTTCGAGAACGAAGAAAGATGACGATTACAGTTATCATCATTTACGCCGAGATCTCTTCAATATTGCCTCTGCAACAGGTGTCACGGTGGATTCCCGGTACGTAGTACCTAGCTCCCACATTACGGTTGGTCGATTCTTGACGCAGGAGGACCATGCGAGTCCAGAGAAGATGGTGAAATTTATAGAGCTGATCGAGGAGATCAATGCTTGGCTCGAGAAGAACTTCTGGCCAAGTACAGATGAGAGGAATCTCAAAGGAGAATGGATAGTTGGACAAGAGAAAGGTCTCGATATGAGGATGGGAACTCTCTGGTATGGTGGAGGGAAGACAGTGAGACTGGGAAAGGGGTTTTAGAGACTATCCCAGGTCGAACTTTATGGTGAGCTCATTCAGGAAAGACTGGATAGTCTAAATTTAGAGCCGAGCAGTATGTTGTGAAACATTTAGAATCCTTAGAACGAGCAGAAGCATTACAGCCAATCAAAGTGGTTCATGTTCTCGCAATCCACATATGGTACCCTTTGCGTAACCATTGAATCAATGGCGGAATCGGGTCATGAACCTCAAAGTTTAATATTACTTGGGCATCTCATGAATGCCTGGGGCAAGGTTAGTGATGAACATCCAGAACTCCTGGGGGGAAATGCCCAACTGTTTTACACATTTGCCATGCAAGTAAAGGACTAAGTGGCAATTTCGGCTTCTGAGTAGTTGTTTGCCATGCCTGACGTTATTCAAATCCATAGAGTGACATGGCGAACAGCCATCTGGGTGGCAAGACTTCAGATGAACCAGAGAAATCAAGAATCGGGCACTTTCGGTATTAACTGAGCATTCACATTCGATGACACGCACTCCACAAGCACAAGCCAGCCACTTTCAATAGTCGGTATCCGTGTCTTTGGTATGAGCGAAGGTTTTGCTATACTCCTTTGGTGGCATAGTAATAGATACAGAGATCCGCTCGATGTTGGGAAGTCCCTGCACCAACAAGCTCATCTGTTGTGTCCGCGCAAAATCCACCAGCCCACCCATCCATGCCCATGCCCACGTGAAGGAAGGGAGTCATTGCAAAAGCAGTAGCAGAACATCTAGAATACGAGCGCAGCACCCTTGGTCTTCTTGTCACCACTGTATATATTGTTAGCTTCCATACATTACACAATGGCGCCTGATTGTATAGCCGAAATGCCGCATTGAATGAAGGGGAGGTTCGAGAAAACATACCCAAGCTCGAAATGCTTGCAACGCTTCAATGCCAACTGTGCCTTCGTCTTGCAGTTTGTGCACTCCAATCTTAACACAACCTTCTTGGTTGTCTTTGCCTTCTTGTGGAAAACGGGCTTGGTCTGACCACCGTATCCGGACTGCTTGCGATCATAACGACGCTTTCCTTGCGCAAACAGAGATGCCTATTCCACCGTGTCAGAACCTCAATCCCCATCTCTCCTCGAGAGTAGTAAACTCCAGATTCGTACCTTTCCGGCCTTGTATTGGGTGACCTTGTGCTGGGTGTGCTTTCGGCAGTCCTTGCCCTTGCAGTAGGTGCGTCTGGTCTTGGGAACGTTGACCTGTGGGAGGTCTGGTTAGTCTCATTTCGATGATTCTGTTTCTCCCCGTCTCGAATGCCTTGCGCTCCCTTGGTCCAAGATCTCTCACGGAAATCCTACAGGTAGAATATCGTTCTCTCGTTGTTTAGGGGGCGTGAAGGAATGCGACTGATTATTCGCGAGGCGAGGCGTCATTGATGATTTGCCATTTTCGCCATCGGGTTTCTCCAACCGGACCCTTCTTCCAGATCCTCTTTGCCCTTTTCAAATTCTCGCTATACACGACAGGTAGAGAATTTCACGTACCATCTTGACTGATTTATGCCGGTGGTCGATTTGGTGTTGGAGGTTGTCGTCGTTCGTTTCTCTGTCCAATTTGCGATTAATTGTGTGGGATAAGCGAAGCGGACAAAGCTGGCTAGGGCGGGGCCGTTAGTCACGTGTCATGCCAACGAGACTTCGATGTTGAGAAGTTCATTGTTGGGGTTCCTTTTTCCAAGAAATAGAAGTAGTAATCAATTGATCCAGAACCCCAAGGTTCGGGTTTGATGTTTAGTCAATTGATTCATAGAACTTGTGCCTCATAGAAAATCTCATGAAGTAGCGTCCCTCCACTTTGGAGTCAAACAGACCTGAATACTGCTTCAAGCTTGTGTCTCTAGCAATGTTCGCCTACACTGCAGAACCTGTCCGGATTTAACTGGTGCTTCTGATGTTCTTAGGGAAGATCGATGTTCCAGAGCTTCCATTTTTACAGAAATCGCCCGAAAGACGCGTTTTACTGCTCGTTCGCATGTCGCAAATTATCACGTCCTTCTTCCTCATCAAGTGTCATTCCTTCGGGAAGTGAGATTGTTCCTCTGAAGAATTGAGTACATCTGAGAGCATATGTGAAGCATACCTAGGTAGGTACTTTGCAAACGTTACCTAACCTAACCAGAACCGTCGTTACCAACGAGATCATCGACGATATCGACCTTTGCCTTCGTGGTCGTGGAGGCGGTCCCAAAGCGACTACGAACGGAATTAAGCGCTTCCGCCACTAATTCTTTCGGACTTATAAGGGAACAGAATTCATCACCAAACCCCAGTTTAAATGTCTCTCAGCCCGAGACGGCAGTGGCTTTCCCGAGAAAGATCTGCTGATGCAAGATTGGGATGTTTTCAACCGGATCAAAATGTACCGTGGCTCGAGTCTCAGTCTGCAAGCAACCGTTGCAGCTGCTACCTTGGGAAAGCAGCTATCGGTATAACTGACAACAGTCTATCATATTGGCGAAGGCATCTTCTGTACATCTTGTCGTGGGTTTAACAAATATCTGCCTGTGGAACATTCCATTGATTCCAAGAGATACAGTCTTCAGTTGGAGGTAATACTAGCCGGCCCACCTCCAGTTTCGCTCGGGGCTCGCTTACTGTCGGGGAAAGCGAATGTCACAGGCAAGCAAAACTGTCACAGCTCAGATAGCCGAGGCAGTCTTTTCCCACCAAAT
>JACBAH010007240.1:0-24308 GCA_014282315.1 Neospermospora avenae | reverse complement strand
AAGAAGTAGAGAGAAAAGGGAAGTATATACATGAAAAGGGGCCCCAAACTCTACTCGGGTAATCTCGCTTAGCACTTAGTGTTTTCCACCAATAAGGAAGAAACCTCCAGTCGTCACACTTCTAGTTCAGGTGATCCCTCACCTATCGAGAACATCTAACGAATTCTTAAGCAAAAGGTCAAATCTCGAAAGGCAACTTCGAAGGAGCAATTACGGCAGTTTATTCAGGAGTAGGATATAATTACTCTCTTTCAAATCAACTCCTTGATCGAGATAATTCCTAATGAAATTATCGATAGAGACGAGATATGACTAGTTATTAGTTATTCACATTGAATTAAGAGTGATCAATACTAGAGTCTAGTGTTATTCTCAAATGTGAATTCATTTTCTAGGGTTTAGTGGGGCATCTGGAGACGTCCTGAGACGAATTAAATCCGGCTTGATGGACCAGTTCGTACGGATATCCATATATTTGCTGCGCAAGGAAGAAATAATGGCCAAGGCAACCGGAAAGCCAATCGACTATCACAGAAGCTTTCAGGCCGCGCAACTCATACTCGTACATGAACCTGGCGTCATGACTGGGTTGCAAAGGCTCTGACTTCGGGACATGACTCAACGAAAGTGCCTATAGAAATAGCATTCTGCAGGTTGCCGTGAGTGATTTCTAGGGCTCGTCTGAGAGCAAGTTGTCTTACCGAAGAAGTAATATGGAGGTGTTTATACTGGATGACGACCAAACGCGGGCATCGATATTTTGCGATGATCTGCAAGATTCCTCCAGGGATCTTAGATGGAGGCATCGGAGTTTAATAGAGTTGCCAAGTCTGGAGTCCTTGTTGATGACGACCGCATGGCAACGCGGACAGTCCAGGCTGTGGCTGAATATGGGACTTTGCAACATGCCGACCAGATTAGGATCCGAAGTTCTTGAAATAGGCACATAAACCAATTGCACGATTTTTCAAGAATGGAAATCACAATAGGATGATGCATTTGGGTGTTCCAATTGTTTTCAGTGAAATATTGATAGGCGAGGTGTCTCTGTTATCGGCCAGGCGAGCCAGGGTGCCCACTCCCGTGCTGTAGCGTCCCCCAGCCACCGGCAACTTCGCCGCCATCGTGATTCACTGCTATTCGAATCACTAATTCCTTGTCTTGCGCGCAACATCTGAATCTGCACCTCTTCTTTGCATTCTCTCCACCTTCCTACAGCTCTTCCGTGCATTGGTGATGTGCAGATACTCTTCAATTGCTCCGTCCTTCTCCCGTTTTTCGAAACATAATGCACTGGTAGAGCCTCGCGCAGCCTTGTAAACACAGGACAAAACAAACCGCAACACCAGCCGAGGAAGCCTCCTGCCTTGCACAACATCAAAACATTCTTTTAATATACCACACATTATGGCGAGCAAAACGAAGCTCAATGGCCTCAACGGCGCCCACACAGCTGGCATCTTCTCTGACATGACCGTGGATGGTCCTGAAATCGGAACACTCGTCCTCATTGTTGATCGTGCAAAGAACCTCCCCAATCGGAAGACTATTGGGAAGCAGGATCCATATTGTGCTGCCAGGCTGGGAAAGGAAGCAAAGAAAACAGACACTGACCGGAGAGGTGGTCAGACTCCGCGGTGGTAAGTTACTCTGGCCCTCCGCTGTTGCATGCCTAATTGTTTTATAGGGACCAAGAGCTTCGATATACCGTACACGATTCTCCCGACTACTACCAATTGAAGGTATCAGTCTTCAATGACGACAAGAGAACAGATCTAATTGGAGAGACATGGGTTGATCTGAAGGAAATCATCGTGCCAGGCGGAGGGCAGAACGATTTGTGGCATAATTTGAGTTGCAAAGGAAAATATGCGGGCGAGATCAGGATTGAAATCACATACTACGATACCCGACCCAAGCAGGAGAAAGCAGAGAAAGTCAGACCGGCTGCCACAAACGGTGTGGATGATGGCAGTAGTAGGGATTCATTGAAAGGACCAAGACAGCCCAAAGCTGCTGTGAGAAGACGACCTTTGCCATCGGATCCTATTACTGGCGCACCAGCCTCGCCCATTACAGTCCCAGACCATGTACAGACTCCACCCAATGGCTATCCGCCTTCACCAATTGCGGCTCCAGAGCAGATGCAGACGCCTCCACGAGGATACCAGAATACGCCAGGAGGTATTCCGGACCACATCCAAACATCACAACGCGGGTATCAGACCCCGCCGACAGCAATTCCAGAACACGTTCAAGCTCCTCAACGAGGCTATCAGTCGCCCAGCTACATACCCAATCAATCCCCTCTACAAAGCATGGAATATGCCACAGCGCCAGGGAACTACTCCCCGTCTCAGGGACATGATAGTGGCTCGAATTCCTACATGAACGGGTACAGTCAATCTCCTGGAAATTTCACAGCTACTCCTCCAACTCAGCCAGGACAAGAGAATCGAATCGATATGTACGATCCTGTTTCTAGGAGTGACTATTCCCAAAGTAATTCGACAGAACACTTTCGTGGAGACGAAGACAATTCAGATCCCCGAGATCTGTATAACCCTCGACAACAGCACAGTCCTTACGAACTCCCTCAACCAGATGACTTCGGCTCCCCTCCAAGTCCTGGTGGGCCCCCTCCGCCTCCACCGGCACACAGAACCAGGACTGGCAGTCATGTTAGCCCCCGTCCTTTAGAATCTCAAGGTAGCTACGGCTTTTCTCAGGAGAGCCGGTCTCCAAACCAGTATGCTGTATCACCTAATGAAGCGCATCAACGTCCTGCGCCATCTCACTCTCAAAGCAACTCATACCAAGCATATAGCCCAGATAAGTCACAAGATCAATTTCGTCGCTCAGCCAATGGAAGCTATCAGCAGTCTCCTTCTCGCCATCAATCTTATGACCCCAGGTACAATGGGGATTACGGTGCAATGCAACCGACGGTTGAGGATGCGCCTCCATCTCCGGGTGGAAGCTATTCTGGGCTGAGAAACGGATCCCGAGTGTCGCAACACGATGAGCGACGCTATGATCAGGTTCCATCTCCAGCACCACTCAATTTAAGCGGTCGAGGAAGTGCCGCATCAGGACGTAATAGTATTTCGACTACGACTACTCCAACCCATCAATATTCGAATAATTCCATGGGATACGCAACCCGCGATTCTCGAAACTCATTCGGCCGGTCACAAACAGACTTGCCGGTCACTTCCAGGCCTTCCTATAGTTCGATGCCGCCACAAGATCACACCAGAGACCAGATGGGAGGATCTCCAGGCTACCAACGACAGAGAGGGCAGTCTGAAGACCAGATGGGTGGCATGTCCGGTTATCAGCGACCTCGAGGACATTCGGAAGACCAAATGGCCATGTCTAACTATGCCCTTCCACCAGTGCCCGCAACATTAGTTCCTGGTATGGATCCTATGATTGCGCAAGAGATCCAGGATAGGATCTATGATGAAAAGCGAGCAAGCTACAATCAAGGAGCCGGAAACTCGGCACGAGGTAGAAACCAAAATTCATCACAACAACAGCAGAACAGACCTAGACTTTTGTCCTACCACAAGGAAGAAACCGCTTTCGTTCCAGCTGCCGCTGCGTACGATGATCGTCAGAATCGATTCTCCACCGCTACTGTTCCGGTTGTCAAACCTCGGGCTATCTCCCCGGACCCTCGGGCACCTATGCGGAAGTCTGTTAGTCCTTCCCCAAGACCTTCCGATGACCAGAGAAGGCTATCAGGTGTGCCTTTTGGGCCAGACTCTTATAATGCTTTGAACCCAAGTCTGGTTGGTTCCGCTTCTAGCCCAGCTCTCAGTGCAGCATATGATACCAAGATCATGGATCCGGATGCAAAAATTATCACCTATGATGGACGAGAAATCGATCCAAGTGATCATATTCCCGAGTCGAATTACGCACCTCTTCTGGAATCAAAAGGGCCAAAGTATGCTTCACAGCTCCCAGATCGAAATTATCGACCTCCACCTACTGGTCCTCAGCTTGTTTCAGCCACTGGTCGTAGACCTTTGAGACAAGCTGGCAGGCCTCACTCCGTGGCGACCTCGTCGCCAATCTACATGAACAACACAGCACCGCATGAACCAGTAACTCCGAGTGGACGAAATCGTCTCCAGAAAAAGGCTAATCGAATGTCGGCTCATCCGGTGCAAAACTCGAGTCCGTTGGCTCCTATCACCCCTTATCAGGACAATACCTACGCTCAGAGGAGTCTTCCAAGGTCTCACTCGAATGACCCTCAGTCTTATGAGAATTTTCCTCCAGTGTACGGAGGCAGTCCTGGGTATAGAGGCTCTGCTGGACCTCCACCAATCCCTGCGAAGGTGCCGATGGGCATGAACGGATACCCTCTGCCCCAAGGAAGTGGTGGCGATGCGTGGGCTTTATTAGAGGAGATGAAGAGTATTGATCTAGGACACGGTCGCGCAAGACGTCGTGGCTATTAATTTTCGAACAATTGATGACGGGATGTCATAAATATCTGTGTACAACTTCACTTTCGTATGTTATAGACTTTTGATTCTATAGGGCATTTCTTCGGCTTTAATGATAAGATGGAGGAATGTGGATAATGGATGGAAGGATCAGAGGTTTTCTCGCAGGTCAAGCTTGAAGATTGGGATCACAGGGTTATATGGCTAGTTGGCGTTTCTGATATAAGGGTGGCCTAGATTCGTAAGAAGCGACTAGAAAGAGTTTGCTGGTGCAAATTTCTGTGTAATGATAAAACGTTCAATATCAACCCTGCATTTAAACAGTCTCTATCCAGACTTCAAGGGCCATCAACCTTCCTATTTGGGACCACAATTCTTTCCTCGTGCCGTGCCAACGTAATTTCCGTCGGGATTTCCCACCTTTTTCGGCACCGAAGTAATGCCTTCAGAGTCAACCAAATCCTCCCGGGGCATTCATTTTTGGGTTCCCAACTTTCTCTGAGATTCGCGGAGTACCCCGCACCGAAATCCCCTGCAGTTTCCCGCTGGTAATCAAGATGTATTTGGCCAAGAATGCCGTGCAGCTCTTGGTGTTTGTCCCCTCATATCAATTTCGATGCGGTGCTGATGGTTCCTACAATTCGTCATGTTTTGAAGAAAGAGAAGATAAGATCATGACGGACATACCGAACTGCGTTGTTGTATCTTACCTGTCTCCCACAAGCGGGTACATAGCTTCTCCTTTAAGGGTCAGGAAGACCGGCGGGGACATCCTTTTCGAATATTGACCGAGTTGAGAGTCTCGCTTAATATTTTTATCCGAGCAGCAGCAGGGTCAAGACAACAACCCCAGTGCCAAGGGCACCCCGCAGATGCAATCCATGGGCATGGAGCCGGGAGAGTCTAAGTTGAAGTTTGGATTTCTTTCTCACTTACCTGAATCGCCGTTTGTACTTGGATAGGTTCTTCTGTAGCTCATAAAGTCGCATTGAAACTGAATGCAAGTTGCATCTTCATCGCCGCAGCAAGGATTTCTTCTCTCAAGATCACCAACAACATAGCTATAGAGACAATAACACTCCAATATATGGTCGCTCGTCCGGCCGAGTCTCTGTAAGCCGGGATAAGAGTCTGACTCGGACTTGCTCGCTCAGACTCGATCGCTAGGGACTCATCAAGTATGGCCAAATCCATGCTGGCAGACCTGTGTGGCCTGATTCTTTCTCTTGGAATCACTTGGGGCTTCCAGGACCACACCTCTTTACCAGAATCTGGACCGTGCCGAAGCTATTTGTAAGGAACTGTTCCGCAGGATTGGAGAAGGACGGCAGGGCCAATGTCCTCGAAGAGGTAACCAGACTTTGGACAGACGGCGTCCCCGAAGGTATAAATTGCTTCATCTTAAGCTGATGTTAAGTATCTGTGATCCCAGGCTTACCTCTCTTGAATTCCTCTCGACATATTTCAGATCATATCCAATCCAATTTCTCTTCACCACAATATGCAGCCTACGCAGATCCTCGCGCTCTTAGCCGGAACGTACTCGCTTATGAATACTTCCGCGTATGTTTCCTGCAATTCCCAGTGCATTCGCTATCCAAGTGCCGGTATTAATGCGTTTTTGTAGATGGCTAGACGAAGTCCCGGTGCCAGATGCGGTTTACGGCTCTAATCCAGTCGGGTTTTTGACTTATAGCAAATCTGGCTTCATGTCTGCGACGCTTACATCAACGGATGTGGAGGACAGACCTACAGACTTGACATTCCCGTTTAGAGCTGGCCAGACAGACTCTGACGTACGTGTTGACTTTTAATCTTTCCGATCATCCTTTTCAATTGTCTTCAATGTTCTTCAATGACACGTTTTGAGCAGACCTAGAAGGCTTTCAGGACTGTCCGAGTGCTACTATATGGAGATGTTCAAGATGAAAGACTGATTCTCATTCTGATTAGTGGGCAAAAGTCGGAAGACATAGCATCGGCTATGCAGGACCTCTTCAGATCAGTACCGCTATCCCGGCAACAAGTATGCATGGACAAGTCATTCATGGTCCGTTGATTGTGGCGAATGTACCTTCCATGGCTGGAGCAAGTCATATACGCAATTACACGCTCTTTGAAGATGGAAAGATTCTCCTCATTGCGTCGCAGAGAGATTCGAGGAATAGAGGAGAGCTTTGGTGGAAGAGGGTGGACTAGGACTGGAGCTGGGATTTAAGGTGCTGTGGGCACGCTTCTTGTAGTATATATTTATGTTGGATGCTAGGATGTGATAGGTTCGAAGAGAAGAAACTTGAAACTTACATATTGAGATAGTTGTTCCCTATTGCTGATTTTGTTTCCCATGTCAATATGAGGCTGATCTTTACCTGTGCTGTTAAATTCAACTTACCTGTGTATTACATTTCAAGAAGATCTGAATTGAATAGTTTAACGCTTGCCTTAGTGTCTGAGAACTACCTCGCATCATAAAAAACAGGCTTGACAACTGCCCGCAAGTTCAGTACCTTACATCAAGAGCGGAAGTACAACGCCTATGTGGACCTAACATCTTCCGCAAGCCAGCATTTCTAGCACTGCCATTATCCCTTAGAATTGGCATATTTCCAAATTCTCGGAGAAACTTCGAGATTGGATTGGCCTTGTATGAAAAAGCTCTTTATTAAAATATAGTTGATAAGTCACAGCAACGTCAATCGGAAGTCTTCATTTTTGAATCACATCTCTCGTCGCTCGCCACGATTAGCTGCGCCTGTCCGTGTATAAACCACCATTGCAATTGTATGGATGCCAAGCCAGCGTTCACTATAGAAGCCGAAGGCTCAATGTACCAACAGTTTTTGAAGTTGCAACCCAACCAGAAAGTACCCATAGCGCTATTGGCTGCATTTCCTAAATTAGTAAGATGCCTCCTACACTCGCTTAGCAACCAAATATGTTGTGATGCAGCATGGTCTAGATTTTGAGATAAACCGCCTGAAATTCCGGTTCTACCAGACCTGTTGATTTTAATCTAGGTAAAAATACAATCATTTGACAAAGACTCTAAATAGCAGCCAAGCCATCCCGAAATCATCATCACTGAAAATTCCTTCTACTAGTCTAACGACCAACCCACACCACTTCAGCACTACTTCGCCAACGGGCTTAACGACCATTTCAAGTCCTCTGCTTTCTCCTGGCCCACGAGATTCACCAAGTGCTCTCCGGTCAGAAAATCATGGTCCACAAACTCAAAGCCTGGCACAACAGTTTCACTAATCAGCAAGCCCTGGCTCTCACTTCCTCCCTCAACGTCAGGAAGCAAGAAACTAGCTTTGAACTTTCCTCCCTCGACAATCCATTGCAATCTCTCTCCCTTCGCGACATCACTCCCTACAATGAAACTCTCGATTCTCTTCTCCTCTCCGGCTTCGTCGGCATGAATGATGACATATCGTCCGCGTCCCCGATGAAGCGTGTGGACCGTTCGCGCTGCATTACGGTGGAACCCTCCTTGTGGTCCGGATGGCGTGAGGAGATAGAATATCGATGTTGAGAGGGAGCGGCGAGATGGATCAAAGCCTGGTCTTTGTGGAACGAGACCACTTGTGCTGGACGAAGGTTTGGTCGAGAACGGCGAGGGGATAGTCTCAGGCGACCGGTCGGTTTCGGCATAGTAGCCTCCTTCTATGTGAGGGAGAAGGTGGAGGGCTTTGATAAGTCCGGCTATGGAGGGAGGTTCTTGGATTGGTATGGAGAAGTCGGTGGAGACGGGGAAGGAAGGTATGAATTGGGACATGACGGCGTAGAGTCTGTTTAAAGTCTGGCGAGAATTTTGTACGTAATCTATGCGATGTGGAAAAATGTATGAAGAATTAGTTATCTAGTCTTTGAGCATAATGGCCGGCTTTTGTCTCGAAAGTTTTGATAAGCAAACGGCGAACATGATAAGCGCTTGAGTAGCCCATGTCCTAGTCAGCAATAGTGGGGAGGTCGATATCAAGAACCTAAAAGTTACTCATGGTCTCCCATAGAAAATGTTCATGTGTGCTGCTTGTTAAGATGAGGCTAAGAGACGAAAAGTGTCGAAGGGACAATTAAAGATACTACGCACTAGCGGATCTAGTGGTGCAATCTTGAGAATCAACGTATGGTATTGATCTCTACAAAATATACTAACTATCTCGCATGCTCACAGCACTAAAACTATGGAGGAAAGATTTCCAGTCTGGATACATGAGTTAGCAATCAAAAAGAGATGTCGGTGAAGTATAGTACTTGTTGTGAATTGCAGTCGATGGCTCGCTTAAGCTGGGAGCTAAAGCCACCATTCTGACGCCGGCGAAATATGTGTATGTGCTTCAGCAGGTTATCTGGATCTAAGTAGCTAAGAGCAACTGTATCGTCAAGACGAGGCTCATGTAGCCTGGCAAAATGGTCCAAAGCATGCTTTGGGCCCTCGTGATTTAGATCACGTGATATCACTCTTAACCCAAGAACGAGAGGTAGTGATTTTTCTTCACAAAGCAGATGACGACTTTAAGTCTAGCCTACAATACACATTAACAAGATCCTGCCTACGAGAAGCCATCTAGCCATGATCATGCTCTGGCAGCACACAAATCAGTGCTTCAGCAACGGCTTCCTTACTTAGCAGACAAGCGAGCGTTCGGTCGGCGAGAAAGTATTCTTTGAAAAGGGCCGAGAAACTCCGCCTTTGCAATGCAGGATCCAATAGAAGCGGCATGGAACGGCAAGTTTTCAATACGAAATGGCGCAGAAGATGGCTATGGGACGGGATTCATGGGAGGAAGATGAGGCTTACAGTACTGGTGGTGATGCTTCCCCGCAGTGGGGCGGAAGCACAATGCCCTTGCCCTTTGCATCCAAATTCAAGGTACAGCTCAGGTTTGTCAGACGGCGACAGCTCTTCCTTCCTGTCGAGCCGACGTTGGCTCGGCGGGGCAGTCTCATCTTCACTTGGAAGATAGTCACGGCAGCAGGAAGGATAGTGAGAGGCAATTGACTGTCGATCAGGAAGCTGGATATATATACAAGCGAGTGTTGCTGAACACAACGATTCAATTTGATACAGTAGCAGCCTTGGGCCCAGAGGCTGAAAAAGGTCTAGAAGTCTCACCGAAGCGGTGGTTAGCCGGTGCCAGTGCTAACAAGTAGTGACATAGACATAGACATGGACGGGCACTACTGCACTGCCAACCTAGAACTAGCCTTGGTACGAGGTAGTCCTGCGTCATACAACATATCAAAGACCACTATGCGATTTTGGGATGGCGGGGAAGCTGTCTTGCCCACAAAAGCTGTAGCAGTATGTCCGGTCCGAGTTGCTAGAACTTCTACATGTTTTCAACTTTGGTGCATTCTGTCAAAGAAATAGTAACATCACGGGGTAGACGTTGTGCACGCTAGACCTACATCTAGTACTTAGTGCACACACATACAGTACATATATTACTTGTACTTCCATTATTCTATCGTACTGTTCCTTCTTTTCATAATCAACACACAGATTACAGCAAAATGGTCCGAATAATAAAGACTTGGGCTTCGCTTGCAGTGATCCTCTGCACGGGAGTTTCTGCAGTCCCCGACTTCTCCCCATCAAGTGGAATCTCGGATTGGGATCAAAGTGACTGGTCTTTGACTGCAAATACCTTCCTTCCTGGGCATTTCCAATCTCGTTTGTCTCTTTCCAATGGGTGAGTGTTCCAATCCAATTGCTGTGAAAACAATCTAATTGAGTCTAGATATACTGGAGCATCACTTGCTGCTGCCGGTCCATTCTTCGAGGTCGATAACAACAAGACCGATGCAAATGGCACACAGCCATCGAATGGCTGGCCTCTCTATAGCACCAGAATATCTTTTGCGACAATTTCCGGATTTTTCGACGTGCAGCAAAATGCAAGCGGCACCAATTACCCATGGCTAAACCAGTACGGCTGGGAATCTTTCATTGCTGGAATCCCTCACCCGGCTGCAATTATATTCAAGTTTGGAGACGATTACTTGGATTCTACAGTCAGTAACAAAACTGTCTCCAATTTCTCTTCTAAACTCTCCTTCAAGACGGGTATCGCCGAGTGGGCGTATACATGGACCCCGGAGACCTGTGGTGCATCCTTTAACGTCTCGTATACGGCAATCTACAGCAGAGAAAGGCCCAATATTCTTGCTGTGAAAGCTACCATCATTCCTTCTGGAGACATCAGCGGTACCGTGACCGACTTGCTCGATGGCCGAAGTGCTGTACGGTCATACCTGAATACCAAAGGATTAGACGAGGACAGTAATACCGTCTATACCTCAGTCCACCCTGACGGACTTTCCAATGTCACTGCGTGGATCGTGTCCGGAGCTAACTTCTCAAACGGGTACACCGACATAGCGTCAAGAGCTGTGGCGGATGGGTGCTTTGTGGGCACTAACGAGACGACCATGGGCCAGACCTACAACATCAATCTTAAGGCTGGAAAACCTGCCACGTTCTACAAATATGTTGGCATTGCATCAAACGACAAATTTGCTGATGCAGAAAACACTGCTCGTACAAGTCAGAAATTGGCTCAGCAAGATGGTTGGGATATGCTAGCACCAGAACATGCGGAGGCATGGGGTAAAATTATGACGGATAGCGCTATTGATAACTTCACCGATCCGATTACTGGACAACTGCCAGACAATCCAGATGTAAAGGTCCTCCAGATTGCATCAGTTGCAAACGCGTTCTACCTCCTCCAGACACTTCAGCCAGAGGGTAGCGGACTCAACGATGAAAGTATCTCTGTCGGTGGTCTGGTGTCAGACTCATACGGCGGAATGAGATTCTGGGATTCGGATTACTGGATGGCTGCTGGATTGAACATCGCATTCCCTGGCTGGAGTAAGCAAATCAGTAACTTGCGAATCAAGCAGTACGCCCAAGCCTTGGCCAACGCAGCTTTTAACAACTTCCCCACCGGTTCTGCCCTGTACTCCTGGACAAATGGACGATATGGGAATTGCACAGGTACTGGACCTTGTGTTGATTACCAATATCATTTAAACCATGACATCGCCTTCAATCTCATTCAAGAGTATAATATCACGAAAAATGAGACCTGGTTCAACGATGGCCCCAAGCAAATTATCGAGAGCGTCGCTATCTCAGTTTCCAACATCCTTAAGCTCAACACAACTACCCAAAGATACGATATTTATAACATGACCGATCCAGACGAATATGCGAATAATATCGATAACGGAGCGTTCACTCTGGCTTCATCCTCCGAGTTATTGAAACACGCCAATGAGTTACGTTTTGAGCGTGGCGAACCGATCAACGAGACATGGAAGATGCAGGCAGAAAACGTTGCATACCCCGTTGCCGACTCGTTGATTACTCTCGAGTACTTGGGAATGAATAACAGTGCTGCAGTAAAGCAAGCCGACATTGTCCTGAACAACTACCCTCTGGTGTATAGCAGAAACTACACTGCTACTCAGAAGTTGCTTGACTTAGACTACGTAAGTCAATGTCAAGAATGAATTGTTTACAGAGACTAACGAACTGTAGTACGCTAATCGTCAGAGTCCCGATGGCCCAGCAATGACCTACTCCATCTTTGCAATCAACGCAAATGAGTTGTCTCCCTCTGGATGCTCCGCCTACACTTACACGCAGAATGGTTTCGAGCCTTACCTTCGTGCGCCATGGTATCAGTTCTCCGAACAAGTGGATGACGATCCTGACACAAACGGTAACACAAAGCCTGCATTCCCCTTCCTCACAGGTCACGGAGGTGCAAATCAAGTTATCCCATTCGGATACCTCGGGATTCGCACAACTCAAGCACAGCTGTTCATTGATCCATCTTTGCCTCCACAGATCCCATACGTCAAAGTCCGCACATTCTACTTCGGCGGAGCAACTTTCACAGCGACCATGAATAGCACGCATACCAACCTAACTCGCCTAGCTACTGATCCCTTGGTAAGAGTTGTTGACGTATCCGCCAATACAACCGTCGGAGTCGTAGTCGCAGCTCACGAACTCGACCAGCCCCCGACAAACTACACGCTCTCCATCAACCAGACTATCACTGTCCCTAACCGTCTCTACTGGCAGAAGGTGACCTCAGAAGGCAACATTAACCAATGTCTGCCTGTCACGACCGATTCCAAACACGCCCAGGGCCAGTTCCCAGTCGCAGCCATTGACGGCTCTACAGCTACTAGATGGCAACCGATCAACAACGAAACCGCATCCATCATAGTCAACATGACCACCAAAGCTCCTCAGCTCATCTCAAGCATCCATTTCGACTGGGGTCTCCGACCCGCTAGATCAGCTATCGTCTATCTCGGTAACTCGACTTCCGGAGTAGCTGATACGGCGAATGAGGTCGAGATCATGATTAATGGTATTGAACCCGATAAGCCATTCGATTCCGAGGCTGCAGCGAAGAGCATGGATGAGGTCATGCCTGTTCAGGGTAACGTCACATCGTTCAGTGTTGTAGGTGGAAAATGGAGTGGTAATTATGTGCGATTGGTAATCGAGGGATGTTGGGAGGAAGATGGTGATGGAGCCACGGTCGGCGAATTTGAGCTCATCTCATCTGCCTAAGCGGAATTGTCGATACTGGCTCGATTGTAACTGCGGCGTGGAGTTAGTCGGCGTTTGGTAAGGTAGAGGATGAGTCTGCTTAGGGATCAGCCGATAGGTAGTTTTTATATTTAATGCAGATGAAAAAGTGCCCCTGGCTGATACTTGCCTTTGTTCCCTTGACAGCTGTTGCGGGTGACTTTAAGCTCCAAGCCTGGGGCAATTCTATGGAAGAAATCGGATCCCTCCCTCTATCTGTCTGATCTCAATACATAATGACTGAAATCATACGCAGCATGTCGCTCACGCGGTTTCACAGGGTCTGCGCAAAAAGTAATCGAATGAAGACGTAGCTGAACCGTCTTTCCTGCTTATTCGGCAGTTCGGTCCTTTTTTCGCACTGCGTCCTCTGGCAGGACCAGCAGAGCGCGAAATGGGCTGTGGTCAAACAGATCGTAGCCCGTAACAATCTCTCTAGCTTTGGCATGAAGAGCATTACGCCTGAGGTCAGCGGGCGGACTTTTGGCGAGAGAGTCACTCTAAAAGTCAGGTTTCAACGCAGCACCCATGGCTACGAAGTGCTGAGCAATCTGGAAGTACCCATGTTGTGCTGCCCAGTCTAGAGGATTGACACCACTACCATCATTTGCGAGCATATCCCGACGGCTTCCCATCAAGTGAATACGTTCGAAAGAGTCATGATGGGCGATTAAGTATATTGCGACTGCTTCGTGGTCCTTTGACCAATCGATGGTCGAGATAGTCGCGGAAACCGGGGAAAGAGGCAAAATCTTTTTCGATTCGGTCAACGGCTCATCTGCAAGAGCCTCTTCTACTTCTTTCAGGATAGCGTGTAGGCCGATATGTTGCTGAAGCTTCCGGGCGCGTCTTTGTATGACTTGTAAACAGACCAGGCGAGTTCGCCAACGGCGATATAATCGCCCGCGCCAAAGCCGAAGCTCATGGTACTTATCTTGGACTTTCTGTCGCCTGGTGGACGTCGTAAGCATGT
The DNA here is from genome assembly GCA_014282315.1 of Neospermospora avenae. Taxonomy (NCBI): domain Eukaryota; kingdom Fungi; phylum Ascomycota; class Leotiomycetes; order Helotiales; family Ploettnerulaceae; genus Neospermospora; species Neospermospora avenae. The sequence goes on along the minus strand of JACBAH010007240.1, from coordinate 10,243 downwards.
GACCACTGTGGAGATCGAAGCCGGTCGGCTTTCAAGGTGTAATTTTATGAAACGCGCGAAAGTATCCGTTGAAGAAGGTCCCAGATGGAGCAAAGGTTGTACTTGAGGTAATAAATGCAGAAGAAGATGAAAAGAAATTCAGCCTTATGCCAAGGTATATACCTGTTGTGCAACTGCAGATTGGGAGCTGAGGATCACATGGACTGTCTGAAGCTCAAGGTACTGATTCGCTCTGCAATGAGGGCTGACGCCTAGAGGGTAGATCCGGCTCTTGGAATATTACGTTGAAGCTTCTTTAAGAACGCTAGTTACGAGTGCCAGATCCCTCTTCACATCAACTTTCCACGTGCTTACAGCGATCCTGCAAGCAGGCTTCCCATCCCATTTAGTGCCCGAGACATACATTCTTCTCGTAGCGTTGATCTTCTTGACCAATTCAGTGTTTATATTCTCATCCTTAGCCTTGAAAATGACGATGATATGGACTTTATCGAATTCTCCACTCTGACTTGGTCGAGTTGCTAAAAGCTCAAAGTCGTCGGATTCGGTCAAAAAGTTGGATAACTCTCTGGCTAGTCGCACTTGTCTAGCGAACATCTCTGCAAGACCCTCTCGGCCATAAGCCAGGAGAACGGCATATACTGGTAGTGCTCGGAAGCGTCGTGAGTTTTCAAGGCCGTTATTTAGTGGGGAAGGAATTGAAGATTGTCCTGCAGATAGGTATGCTGCGTTTGGGTTCTGGAAGATTGAAGAAAGTATAGTGGCTGAGCGGGTAAAGAAGAAACCACAATCATAAGGCTGTACAAGTCGTTAGTAGCTTCCGAGATCCGAAGTGATTCTACAAACCACATTGAGCATCTTGTGAGCATCGCCGCAGATCGAATCGGCGAGCTCAATTCCTGATGCATATTTCCTCAGGGTAGAGAATTCCTCTGTAGCCGGTAAACATCGTGCGAATATCCCAAAAGCTGTCAGGAGTCAGCTTTTCCAATTCATTCTTCATGATATGACCTTTTGACATACCTCCGTCAATATGCAACCACGCGCCATATCGATCACAAACGTCTCGAACTCTCTTCAGCATATCTGGACCGTCGGTTGCGAATCTTCCAGTGTTGACTTCTCCCATGGTTAAAGCAACAATACTCACCACGCCGTCTTCGGCATTTTCCAATCCCCTTTCAAGAGCATCAACATCTATTCTCCAAGGCTCATCTATATTGGTCGCGATATCTTTCACCGATGCTCGTCCAAGTCCTACAATGCTCCCAGCCTTGTACAAGGAGCTATGACCCATGGTCGTCAAGACTTGGATCTCTTTAATGCCAGCCTTCAAGCATGCTCCCAGCAGTCCAAGTTCTCCGACTCCGCCACTCGCTCCCTCGGCTTTCAAGCGAGAATCAACAACAGCTTCTCGACCACATGCCAGTCCCATGACATTAGCACCAGTTGCACCTGTGGTGAAAGTCTTCCCAGCCCATCCATCTCCAAGATCTAGCAGTTCAACCAGCATACTCAGAGCTTTGTCCTCTACTGCAGTCGCAATGCTCTGGTCCGATAAATGGACTTGTACATTTTGATCGAAAGCAGTGACAATATTGTCGGCGACTTCTGCGATGGGAAGCACGCCTCCAGTGACAAAACCATAGTAGTTCGACGAAGTCTTCGGCCCATTGAATCCGGGAGAAAGATCGTTTAGGAGATGTGCTTCGGTCGCTGCTTCCCCCAGACCAGTAACAGGAATGTGAGCAGGGAGACTTTTTGCTGCATTTTCTAGATTTGACAAGGATGGAAGGGCATCGTTGGCTGTAGAGTCGACAATAAGCCGAAGTTTAGCGTAAGCTGATGAAACCGAAAAAGCCATTTTTGCTTATTGTCTCGAGCTGGAAGAAGCGACTTTGAGTCCGCGAAAGGCAATTAGTAATGAACAGGTCTATAATTGATGGATATTCTTGATACGAAGCAACGAAGATAGATTCCTTCAGATGGAAGTTCTGTTAGTCTTGAATTTTACCAATCACCTGGGGGGCCGACGATTGCTGTCGTAGTATATGTAGCCTCGTGCATTTCCGTGTCGAATGCTAGTATGATTAAAAAAGAATTTTTGTGTATTAATCCTGCATCTCGACCGCAAACCCCTTCTCTGTTTCGAAGTTGCTTATGGAGAATGCATTTAAGCGAGAGTCGACAGGGGTTACTATAGAGGGTTCGGGTAAGTACTGCGGTTGAAAGCGGAGAGCGAATCAATCTTTTAACCTCGGTAACGTTCGTAAGAAAACAAATGTAAATAATTATCTTTGATTTCGAGCCTACTACCGTGGTACATCATCAAAGTTATTCTCACTTTTCAAAAATAATTATCTGGATGCGACTCAGCCAAACTCTCTGTTCCACTTGTTTGTTGGTGGTGGGCCTCTAGCAGCGTTGGTTTTCAATGGGACCCTGCAAATACAAATACAGTTGCGGATGGCAGCTTCAGCAGAAACCCACCATCGCCCCGAGACCATCGCCCGATCGACGTCCACCTAATAGTATCTTGACTGCCAACTGTCTCGGATCATGTATAACATGGCGTCTTTGCTCTGCAGCAAAAGTCATGGCTCGTCTGCAAGACAATCCCGACTCGGCCATTTGCTCCGTTCTAGCATTGATGAGCAAGTTGCCGCCCTGCTCGAAAGACAAGGTGATCTCTCGCTCCACTCACTTCGAGGTTGCATGCAGTAGGCTCACGATAATAATTATTCTCTAAGCTGACAAGCTGCATGAATCCATGGCTAGTTTGTTAGGCATTGAAGATAACTCGATTCCTCGGATCAGCTGGACCCAACAATGGACGAAAGCCTCCCGCATGCGCAACCGTCAATTTTGAAGCCCATGGAGGCCACTGTCAGGCGAGAAACGATCACATTGATGTGTTTGATAACAGACTAGAGCTAGTCTATGATCTTCGGCAATTCTTGTCTGTCTACTGTTTGTATCACACATACACGTGGTGGGGAGGGGTAATACAGTAACACCAACGCATCACGGTCGGAAAATTGACATGTTCAAGTGGGAGCACATCATCCGAGCCATGCATTTCTTGACATGGGATGAAAGTATGAGGCCTTCAGCACCTTCCCGTTACTGTATTTCCAAACCTGAGTTATCATTATCTGCTCGCAATTTAACCACTAGTATTCCAGCTTAGGGTTCCATAACTGCACATGGTCCGCCATGCTGGGACATGGTAACCAATGAGGCCTCGAGAATTATCGTTCTTATCCCTAACCCACACCCAACCCGCAAAATCAGCAAGGGCTGCAGGGCTACTGTATACCTAGTGCTACTTACCAAGAAGATGATTCGACAGTGGGGCGAATAGTGGCAATTAGACTCCAGCGGCCCGGGAGCAGAACCATATCCATGTTCTTGGAATTCTCGTGTGTTCCGCCACTTCCCAGCATCGAGGGTCGGGCCTACCGCACCATAGAACGAGCCGTCTTATTGCGCAACAACACTTGCTTCTGCTTACCCAGGCTGTCGGAACTGTCTGTCCTGACTGCACAATTTGCTGTTGACCCCCCCGGATCTCATGCAGAGCTTCTAAGTCCGGAGCGGTGTATGCGGGTGGAATTCGTAGGATAAATTGGAAATTCTCGAGAGACTTACGAGAAATACCCCTTCACAATTTTTTGTACTTCAACACTATCAAAATGTCTGGCAATAGCAGTCCCCACTACCAGTCGGCCAGTCCTCAAACACCCATGATAGCTGATGTAAGTTCTTGTCCTGTTCCAAAGGCAGGGAAGGTTCTGATAAAGGTTGCGTCACCAGTCCCCGAATAACTACTCGAGTCCAGATGCGTAAGTTTCCCAGCAACCCGGAGACGAAAGTTGCACAAGAAATCATCTGTCGTGTTTTTGTCATGCTAAACCACGTGCTGATGATTTTACCAGTGCGTCTAGATCTGTCGACAGCACTGTGTATGATTTCCAAGAGGAAAACGGGCGGACGTATCATGGATACAGAGCAGGATGTCTGTTCTCAATACCTTGGTTGACTTCATAACGCTCATAGATTGCAGCTTATATGTATCCAAATGACGAAACAGAAACGGAGCGGCTCGACAGACAACATGCCATGCTCAAATACGCCTTTAAAGGCAGGAACTATTTTGCACCACTTTCGAAATCGAGACCCCGGGCCATTTTAGACATTGGCACCGGAACTGGCATATGGGCAGTCGAGATGGGCGATGAATTTCCTAATGCTAAGATACATGGTACTGACCTCTCTCCGATTCAACCCGTTGAAGTCCCTGCAAATGTGGAATTTTTTATCGACGATGCATCCGAAAATGACTGGGCAATTTCGCCGGCATCTGTTGATTACATTCACACTCGAATGCTTCTGGGATGTTTTGACAGATATAAAGACGTCATTCGGAAGGGGTTCTACTACACGTCGCCGGGGGGCTACATGGAGAGCCAGGAACTTCTTCCAATTCCTTCTTGTGACGACAAGACTATGCCGAAGGATTGGCCCTTGATAGAATGGGCGAACCATCTCGATCAAGCAGGTGGTAAGTATCTACCATTCACATAGCATACTCTGGAACTTGAGCACATTTCAGAAGGAGAAATTAACATGCTGCCTTTCTAGACTTGGCAAACCGGCCCATTCGGATAGCGCACAAATTGAAACGGTGGTACGAAGAAGCAGGCTTCGTCGACGTGGAAGAAAAGATTGTCCGCATACCTGTCAGTCCATGGACGAAAGACAAGCACTCCAAAGCCTTGGGAAGGATGTCCGAAGAGAACTTGATAGAAGGACTTGGCGGGTTCACCATGGCCCCTCTCTTCCGGAATTTCGGTTGGAATAAGACTCAGATCGAGGTACGTTTTAAGCCCTCACATCGATGCCAGTGCCTGTTGCTCACTGAACCATAGGTATATTTGGTAAACGTGCGCAAGGCCATCTCAGATAGGCATGTACATGCCTATTTCAAAATTTACGTTGTTTGGGGACGGAGGCCCAAGAAGTCAAAGAGTTAAAGCTCTGCTTCATACGTTTCGACCGACCATATATGTGTTGGATATTCACTTACGACATGACGAATTAATGAACGAATGGGCTACCATTACAGGGTATAAGGTAGTTCAATGACTGGGATGCATGGCATATGGCCTCGCGCGAAGGGCGCATCGGCGGTAGCGAATGCTTTTATCGATGTATAATTCAATTCAGCATTTACAAACTGCCACATGATGTGAAAATGTGCTTTGTATACTTCTGGGTCCTGCTAAAGCAGAGTTCTCCACTTCTGTGTTCCCCATGTAAATCCCTAGGAGCCCCTAAATGCAAGTCATCCCCTCGTGTGATTCGCATGCAGGGCTTTGGCTCCAGGGACTCAAATTTTAGTGAGGACATCAACCACAAACGATCTAGCCGCCTCGCAAAGCAATCCAAAGGACGACGGGTGGATATCATTTGGAAGGTGTCTGCAAAGCAATGCTCATCTTAATTCCTTGACTAAAGTGTAGGTCTCTCCCCATCGGCACCTAGAAACGCCTAACCAACGTTCAAGCGTGTCTTGTAGCCGCCTTCGGTTGAACGGTTGCAGATACTCACATAGCTTCCAGCTCCGAAGAGATCCTCTGAGAAGCTCCAAAGACCTCGAATTTATACTCAGGATGTACCCAGCCGTACGTGACCTTGGCCAAAGCAAAAGCCTGTTCAGGAGAAGTATTCGTTCTATCTTCGGGCGTATCTCTCAAGATGACTATGGTCATGTGCATCAGGCCTGTAAACTTGGAGAATATTTCTGCTACCGTCGCAGTGCTGAATTGACCGAGCACGGGAATCCCGAGAAACTTGATCCTTCTGATCTCCTCCAAAGGTGCCGCTCTGGCATAACAATCCAGCGTCAATATCGGCGGCATGCGTACTAGTGCCATTTGATGTGGTGGCTCGAAAGAAGCGTCAAAGTTATCGCGCGAGAAGTCGAACAAGCCTCTAGGTGAATCTCTCAGCGTCTCGAAAAAATACCCTTCATTGAATCGTTCATATCGTGCTAGGACCAGCTTTCTTGAGTCTCTACAGGTGTGCAAGAGGGCTGTTGGGATTTTCCTACTCAGTAGCTCACCTTGCCTGGCAAACAGTACGGGATTTGGCCTATCCTCACCACCGATTTTATACTTTAGCCTTACGTGTCGAGGCCCGATTTCCTCGATAGCCTGTTGAAATATCGCCAAACGGAGTTCAGGTGGGAGTTCGGTGAACTTGGTAAAGACTCCAAAGGGATCGTGAACAGTGTTGCGAGACTTGGGTGGTCCGCTACGCTGCTTCTTCTTGCGGATGGCCATGCTGGTATTCTGGTTTCCCATTGTTGTGGAACTAGCGTCGATGTGTATCCTCTAGGGAGTATGAAAGGTCTAGAAACAATCGAGACGTGCTTGAATACTGTTTGGGCGCAATTATGAATGTGATTTCGATCTAGCCATTCGGCTCCGTTAGACTGATACGAGCTATCCGTGACATGACTGATTGAAGAGGGTTACTGGTATCTTGTGGTGAATCTGAGCAGTAGGTGTTCCGTGAATGATCGCTACTTGTATCGAGATTTACTGTGTTCAGACTTGAGTTAAATCAAGTCTGCACTGCAAGTCAGATATGATTAATCAGAGTTCGAGTGGGAGATATACAATGGGACTGTGGGCAGAGTGAGATGCTGATGCAAATCCTCCCGGGGTCGAGTGCTTTCCAGTTGCTCTTTTCATTTTTGGCAACGACAAACTTCTAGAATTCTGACCTTTCCAACCATCAATAGAAGGAAGAAACGCGGGAGGGTAGACACAGTGTATTTTTTTAGCTGTACATTATGATCCTGCTAGTACCTGTGACGTATTGTGATGTCCCGGCTAGAAGTATGGTAGGAAGTCCTTCGAATTGAATCGTTTTCTTAGAAATACTTGCATGGTTCAAAAGAAGGTACTAAGATGCTCATTAAAGGATGCAAAGCTGTCTGCAGTATTTTCCACTATCGCACTTCAAATACAGGTCTAGTTCCCTCTGCTGTTCTGAGAAGTCCCACACTGCTCAACCTATCAATTCCTTGATATCCAATTAGAATATGGCCATCAAAGCCTATTTCTTTTACACTTATTGCAAGCCTGAATATGACACTGCTTGCACTCGAAAATATAGTCCGGTAGATCATGTCCACACTCCTCGCACTCATGCGGGCCACCAACCCAGCGCCAGGAATCATGATCACACTCATGTCGCTCGACAAGATCCCGCACCACAGCAGCGAAGCGAGCCTCGCGCTGTTCAGGCTGTTGATGAACAGCGCGACGGCGGGCTACGACGACCTCAGCGCGAGCGTACAGTCTATGCTCATCCCACTGAGCACAGCTGCAGGTCTTCCAACGCTCGCCGCATTTGTAGCAGAACTCTGCTCGGCACACACAACTGCAGCAGGTTAGGCACGAGCTCCAGTTGAGATGAGGAGGGGTAAGCTGAGTACGAACGTGATGTGGTTACAACCTGTGGCTAGCTCAACCAGACGATTACAATTGAAGCAACGCTGTCACTCATTCTGCCTTGCAACTTCAAGCACCAGATTCAATGCCTCGTCGTCTGGACAATCGCCATCATGAGCCGCGCCCTTACAGATCGTACAAGTGACTAGTTCACACACCTGACATGATGCTCTATCTTCAACAACACGTTCCATTCTGATGAAGCTGGAGCATAGTGGATTGGAGCAATATGTACGGTTCGGTGTATCAAACTCGATTTTCTTGGCTTCGTATTGTTGGATGATCGCAGTCGTCAAGTAGATCCGGATGTTCATGCTGGGTGTGATAGGTTGTCGGCAGCAGCGAGGTGGAAACAGCGTGTCGTCCGTCAAGGAAGCAGTGAACAAATCTTGGAGACACGAACGACAGTATTCGTGTGTACACGGAGCGCGACTTAGTTCGCAAAAGGGGAAAGCATCTCGGCACGCCGTACAGTGGTGCTTTGGACCTTTAGACTTTCTGGAGGCTGCCCAGCTGGAGGACTCTGCAGTCACACCTGTGAATATAGCACATGAGCAAATGCGCACCTGGTAGAAAGTACCCACCGGCACTAGAGGTTGAGTGGTACGGAACCAGAGCCATTGCATTGTCCTCAGGATGCGAATCCGAGTCCGAGTCTACCCCAGCAGGACAGATGTACAAAGCCTTCAACCTCTCCAAAACATCGTCGTCCAACTCATCCTCGTCTCTAGCAACTCCATCGGTAATGGCGAGAGGAGCAGCCACACCTCCAAGTCTCAAAGCAAGCCGCCGATCACGAGATTCTCGCTGCTCTTGCGAGTACGACACCGCAAGTATATTGCCATCAGTCTCACATGCTCGAGCCAGACTGCGTGTCATGTGTCTATCTGCGACGATAGTTGCACTTCGTTGGAGCTCCTCTTGGTAGAGGTTGATCGCTACCTGAGCGTCTGTGAGAACGCCCTCGATACCTTTTCCCTTGCCTTCACAGGCAAAGAATAGCTCATTGCTGTCTTCGATCTGAAGCTGGAGGATGAGCAGTACTGTTTCCGAGTCTATGGAATCGAAGATGTCCATTGTGAGGCCTAAGTGTGTAAATTGGTGCTGTGATTTGACGAGAGCCAGTCGTGGGCGATATGAACGGGAGGAGAGAGGTATGGAGGACTGAAGGGAGATCAGGGATAGAATCCACGGTCCTAAGGAAACGCCATGGTCACCGCCATATGTCTTTACCCGTCTACGTAAACAGATGATTCGACAGGTCGAATCGAGATCCTTTCACTTCTCGTTTGCAGATTTTCTGACATGAAGTAGCCAGATTCTGAGAAGGATAGATGCAAGTGCCCGATACCGAAATGTGGCGCATGAATATCAAAACATGACGAAAGCACGGCAGATAAAATGAAATATGAAGGTATTAGGATGAAAGCGAGCAACAAAGACGAACTTCTGATGCATTCAAATTTATAAAGGCATGACAGATTAAAATGTGTCTTGATTGTTGATATCCACTTTTCTAGGATTTAGCTTCGACCGTCGCTCTCAGATGCGTAGAAAATTTCGACCGACTGAGGGTATCCAGGAAGAGCTAACCACGTCGCTGTATTTAGAACATACTCGCCCCCTGCTAGATATGCTGAACGTTCCATATGACATTAAACATTGACTTTCTGAAGCGAAAATATGTCTCTTCGTAATTATCCTCCAACTCCATACTCCATGCTCCAATATTCAACCTTCACTCTCCTTCGTTAGAACAGTGTCTCGCTTCCAGGGACCCGAAGCCCGCTGCGAGGCGATCGCGCAAGGTCGTGCTCCCTGGTCGACCGACCATCAAACATGCAGGATTACAGCTGTACCGGCCTGCTCTCCGACTGTTTATATTGGCCCCTAATACGGGTAAGAAGATGTACAAATCTGGCGAATATCGGCATTCGTTGCTTGTGTATCTGTGCGTCGCTAAGATTCCATTGATACTGCTTCTGACGTCTCAATCTTCGTGCTGAGCACCTTCAAGTATTCGTATGCCCTCTCGTATCACCCCCGAGCCCATGATGCCTCTCACCAAAGCTCCTCGATGACCCCTCCGAAGGCGAATGATCAAGCACCACATCCTCAAAGGGAATTTCGCTCAACGGCGTCTTGCCGTCCGAAATCACACCCTCCTCTTCATCTTCCCTGCCATGCCTTGCCCCCCCAGCAATATGTTGATGTCTCGGGGGTACAACTTCTTCGTATTCAGGAGGCGCATCGTTTGCTGGCGGCGGAAGCGGACCCGAGTTTACCGTGTTCAAAGGTACTGGTTGCTGGGTGGTGGTATCCGGTGCTCTTGAGCCCTCATGACGTTCCTTGCGTTTCTTCCGCAGACCGCAGCATCCACAGCAAAACCACACGGACATCACTACAATGATTAGGACTCCGATCGTAATTGCAATCCCGACTCCTGCTCTTGCCCCGCTCCCGAAATTATCCAAAAATCCGTCATCGTCGAGCTTCGGTTTAATCTTGTATGTAGGCTTTGATGGGTACACTGTGGATGCTGAATTCGCTGAAGTTGCTAAAAACGTCGATCTTGACGAGGACGATGTAGATATAGATGGCGTCTCGCTGGTCATTGCAACGGGTGTGTTGGTTGTCGAGATAGATGTAGTGAATGTGCTGGAATCACTAGAGGTACTGGTATCACCAAATTTTGGGGGGCCAGGAGGACCTTTAGG
>JACBAH010007239.1:0-24255 GCA_014282315.1 Neospermospora avenae | reverse complement strand
CTAGGGAAAAATCTAACGATGTAGATATACTTCTTGAGTGTTGATATTAATATTCCTATACTTATAGACTTTTCTATATATGCTTCGTGGAGATATAGGTAGCTCGTGAAACAGTAAGAGGGGGTAAATAAAAGTTCGGGTGAGATCCAAAAAGCGGCTCGTTTAAACTCTGTTATGAATATCGCTGTACTGGGCTATTCCGCCAGCGAGCGGACGCAGCAAGAGGCTTGGCCCTAACCGTGCCCGCCCGCGATTGAGGAACGACGGGAGCGCAGCCAAAAGGTCAACGACTTATCGGCGCACGGTTAAGGCTTTTTAGAGTGACAGAATGATCGAGATGGGTGACCTTGTCCCAGCAGGATCTTTGCGACTCTTAATTTGTTTTCTTCGAGTAGTCGTGGCAGCCGGTATATCAATAGCATCGTTCGCAAGGGCACAGAAGGTAGGAAATCTTACGGAACTTGCTCATCATCTGCAACAGGGCTCAAACCCGGTGTTCTCGGAAACCTACCTACCTACACCAAGTACTCGGAGGTTTCGCCGGCGAGTAGCGAAGGCTAAGCTGGATTGTTGACAATGACCTACAAGTCGTTCAAAGAATACCCCTGAGCTAAGCGAATGCATGTGTGCGCACTTGGGGTGCTGAAGATGATATACAAATGATCACGGATTCGATTTCTGAGCAGTCTGAATTCAGTAACCTTGCCTCGATGGGTCTCAATAACAATTTCGACGTTCTCTGCCGTTCAGGGTTGGAAATTTGTCTCCAGCGACAAGAAGACATTTCTACCACAAGAATGTCATCAAAGATTCATGTGACTTTATCAATTTTTTTTGAATAGCTCTTCGCAAAATCAAGTTTCTAGAGATTTTATATGACTTTACTGAAGTAAAACTCTGATGCCATATACATATTTGATGACCGTGACAATGGCCAATCTGATCGGACGAGGCTGCTTCACCATAGACAAAACATTGACTTCCAACACGTGATCAATTGCTGACTGCAGAGCCTGCACACATAAGTTTCTCACTTTCAAAGTCCAGATATCGTATTGTAAACCAAAGATGGATCCTGCTGTGAGCTCCAAAGTTTTTGAGTACGAGAGCCTCTCGGAAGCAGACTCTTTCCGTCTACTCCTCCTCCAGCCCTCACGATCACATGATACCAATCTCTATTGCGAAATCCTACACACGACTCTGTCCCAATGCGATCGAGACATCATCGATCAGTATACAGCTCTATCATATGTTTGGGGCAATCCATCCAACAAAGGTAGCGTTTACCTCAACGACACACTAGTCACTGTAACCGCCAATCTCGACGCCGCTCTACGAGATCTGAGAGATGGATACCGAGTTCTTCGTATATGGGCGGATGGTCTTTGCATCGATCAATCCAGCTTAACAGAAAGAGCCAGTCAGGTCAATCTCATGGACAAAATCTACTCGATTGCTGATCACACGGTAATCCATCTCGGATCTTTGACTAGCGAAATTGAAACCATTCTCAAAGCCGTGCCATCCAATACCTCAGGATCAGTCTCTCAATCTGACGATATTGTTGCGATCGCAGAACAGAGTGTACTGAAGGCTATATGGTTCACTAGAGTCTGGGTCTTCCAGGAGCTAGTCCTATCCCGCGATCCATGGATTCAGTATGGCAGCCTCCGAGCTCGCTGGACGGATATCTGCGATCAACTCCTCTCTCCTAGCTGGAAACAGCCGTCAAAAGAATTACAAGTGTTAGCGGACATGAATGCTAGCCGCGGACCATCACGGCTCCAGTTCTTGTCCTTGCTGTCTTCACGGCGAGGACTCGGCGCTACGGATGCTAGAGACATGATATATGCCAATATGGGCATCGCATCCGATCTGCCCTCTTTGCTCGAGTGTGTACAGGTCGACTACACGAGGAGCTGCGAAGATGTGTTCGAGTCTGTTGCGCAATATTTGCTAGAGAATATTGGCCCGGAAGGAGCGACTGCGTTCTTCCCGCATGCAGCGTCCAACGATTACAGCAAACGCAAGAACCTGGCATCTTGGGCTCCGGATTGGACTCTACCATCCTCAAATCTAGTGAGCATGTATCGAGACAACTTTTCGCAAAAATTGCAGCTTTCGTCAAGAGCGCATTATTCTTTTGTCGGCCTTCCTCTTACACTCGCCTGGGTCGGATACGAAGTTGATGTCGTTGAGAGCTTCAGCTCGCTATTTCCTGATCCAGCAGTCATGAGCATGAGGGAAGATGAGAAGTTCCAAGATTATGTGAGGATATTGATGAGCATGTATTCAAACGTATGGTGGTCAGGCGACGAATCAGGGCAGCATCAGCATGTTGATCTTAGGGGCAAAGAAGAGGACCACGAAAGATTGTGTCGAGAATTAGGTAACCACTGGCTGCGAATCATGGGGAAACTACCTGCCTCTCCCTCAGACGACGGGGAGAATGAGAATAAGTTCATCAAAGGTTTCAAATCCTGGCTGGACACTCGCGCTTCCCAGCAGGTTATCATGGTAGGGAGTGCGAGTGAGGGCTTGGCTGCGCTCATGTATAACTACCTCCAGCCACAACAGATTCCAAGCACACTTACAGGTAGAAAGCTTGCGATTACTCGGTCTGGAAGAGTTGCAGTTGTGCCTCGGAATGTCCAAATGGGAGATGTGATTGTTCAGCTCGCTGGCCCACTGGTTTCTCTCGTTTTGCGGCCAGATCATGATTCTCGAGTACAAAATGTAGTCATGGACATCAGAGAAGCATTGAGAATAAACAACGACGATGACTCCAGCAAGGAAGGGCAAAGGCTCGAAGCAATGCAAAATCTCGATCACATGCAAGTCAACAACTGTACTCTTGTTGGCGAATCTTATGTCGATGGAGTTATGGGCTGGAAAGCGGACGAGGTATGGGAATTGACTATATATGCTCTTCGTTGAATAATATCGGGCTTTAGCGAAAAATATTCTGGTCCCATCAACATCGCACCCTCTTTCAAGTTTTACGTTTCAACAGCCCTTTGAAGAAGTCGAAACTATTGCTGTCACTTTGCAGCTCCCAAATCTTGCCAGTTGGTCGATCTTCCCAACCCAATTCCTCCGCTTTGAGCAGACCCCAATCCCTTGTTATTCCCATCACCCTAGCCCTCACGTCACCTTCTGCTTCTAAAGTCACGATCTGGTCTGTATGTAGCCAGTGCTTGTAGTACGTCTCTTCCAGCTTCTTATCGAATCCTGTTCTGCAGAAGCCTTTGTATATGGTTTCAAACTTGGTGAGAATCCGCGCAAGCAGCTTCTCGAGTGTAAATGGCGTGAGGCTGGCTCCTAATAGGGCATTGAGAGATGTAGTTGGTGCGGTGTTGGTCGTATTGAGGCCAATGCCCACAACGAGATCATAATTTCCAGACGAGTAGGAGGAGTTGACCAGAATACCGCCGACTTTGACGTATTCTTTCTTTCCTGGTTGAGTGGGATCTTGTGCATCTAATTCTCGCTTAGCTGAATCACTCGAACGTACACAATGATTTTCAGAACTTACAAATATCATTTGGCCACTTGAGCTTGATTGGCACGTTATTGTAGCCTCGATCATAAGACTGAATGCCTTCTGCAATCGCAATTGCCGCGAGGTATTGAACGAATACTACTGGTGCCTTGTTGCTCAACTCCATCGGATGCTTCATAGTGGTTGAGAAAATCAAACAGCCAGGTGGAGAAACCCAAACATTAGATCCTCGACCCCGACCTGCAACTTGAGTGGTAGCTGTGATGGTGAATCCTGGTGGTAGGGTAGCCAAAAGCTTTGGATTCCTGTTAAATATTAGCGTAAGGTATAGGAAGCTGCGCTCAGCATCCTACTTTTCAAGCAGAGTATTTGTACTCGTTACGATCTCGCCATATGCCAAGTACTTTCCATATTCTTCTGCTTCGCCTCCCCTCTCTTCCTGATACTTCTTTAGGTTTGCATAGAAGGCATGATGATTGAAATAGGGCGTCTCTTTCGTCCCCGGCCAATCTGTCTCATGAGGTATGAGACTTTTTGTAATTGCGTTATAGTCGACAATTCTGTCATCAGACGCACCATCGACATGATCAGCCTGCTGTTCTTGTCCACTTGATAACCCAGGCAAGGGAAGGGCTTTAGCAAGCTGATTTACCGACCACCGGGACTCTTGTTTCTCTAGGTGGAACGTATCATTTTCGCCTTTGATATACTCCTCGCCGTCTTCTCTTGTGATGATATCTTCCCAAGAGACGAGTAGCTCTGGGACCAAATAGTGATGCATGGAGGAGAGGTGTAGACGAGAAAGGGATGGTACCGAAGATGTTTCTTGGCTCACCATCAGCTCAAACTTTGCGAGACAGGCCTTGAGAAAATTGGTGCGAGAATCATCATCTTTAGCCAATTCAGCTACCAGTTTCGAGTACTCTGGTCCATTTGATCTGGGATCAAGATTAATAGCAGCGAACCTGCGACTGTTAGATGGGAATTTTGACACGGTATCAACTCGATGACTTACTCTGGGTGCGGTCCGGTCAGGATTGCCGCTCCTGAGCCGACTTTGCAGTACACCACAGCTGCTGAGCCCCCCTCAACATCGAGATCGCCAGTATAGTTTGCGAGAATTTCTACCCCCTTATCCGCGAGCAAGATCGCATCAACAAAGATTCCGCCGCCATTATAGTACGACCGGAAGCTTTGAGGGACCACTCCAGCCTTGAACACCTCTCTCTCGACCTTCAGCTCCACTGCTTGCGCGCCAGCTTCGCTGTGATAAACAAAGCCTTTGAAAGCGCACCCACGACATGTTCCAGGAAAGAATGACAGTTCCCGGTTACCGATGACTTCCAATGCCCGATTTCCTATCTCGAATTCGCATTTGGAACTCCCGTAGTATCCTCCAGCACAGAAGCCGAGGTAAGAGCCACCGCGACGGACAAACTGCTCAATGCGTCGATTACCCTCGCCATTCAGAGATCGACAATATCCCATGTCGGCACCTCCGGGAAATACTAGGAGGGCACATGAGGCAGTCCATGGTTCTTGAAGAATCACGTTATCTGTTACAGGTATGACGGCGTAATGTGGGGAGAGAAGACGCCGTAAAGTGTACAGGCAGTGCCTTACGGACTCGATAGTACTTCCGTTGCCTGTTTGAACATCAGATTATTAACATATGAGTGAGGCACCACCTGCAATTTACCTGAATAAACAAGAACGTTCATCTTTCTCGATGCCATATCTATCACAATCGAACCTAGGCCTGGTCCAGCCGAGCTCAACCCACTTGAGAAATTGTCTGATGCTTTCAATCACGATATCAACATCAACATCAACACAATGTCAAAATCAGAAAGCGACTCAAAAGCAGCAGTCGTAGAGAACGATGATGAGCCTGATGAGTGGTGCGTGCCAAAATAAAATCAACAGCTGGAAGCCAGCTACTAACAGACTTTTAGGGACAAACGGATCTTCAGTACTGGATGCGCTGGTGAGATTGCTGTTGATGACTGCGTTTAATTGATTCTCATAAGATCTATAGCGGAAAATACAAAGATGACCGACTGCTATTGGGAGAAGAAGGATTGGAGGCTCTGCAAAGATGAGGTAAGAAAGGAAAGCTTTAGCGTTTTGAAGCTTTATCACGTGGAAGTAAAAAGATTTGAAGCTTTACTGATATCCTTTGGATTGCCAAACAGATGGAGAAGTTTAAGAAATGTTGGAAGCAGCATCAAAATGATACGAGGACGGATTCGAAGGACTCTTGATGTGGAGGGTTAGGATATCTCGGTGGCCGACAATGGAGAGCTACCGGCCAGTTGTACAATTACATGTATCATTAGGCAAATTTATTATCTAGTCTTCAATTCAGAACACTACTTTAATCAGACGGAACACAAACAAAGTTGTTCTGTATGAGTGAGTATATGAATTTGAATCTCCATCATCTCGTGATCTCGTGACGTCGGTGGCCAAAAATGTCCGCGACCTTACCTCCAGTCGCGAACTTCGCGCGCCATCTCGAGAACCCACCACAACCATGGCGACTTTCATACCCAAAGCAGCATGTTCTGCTCTGCCCGAGTGCTTATTTGCAGGTTTGTCTAGACCCTCGAGGTCAGTGATCCCTCGATCAATAAGCGCAGCAAACTCCGCGCGATACATCTCGACCAGCCGCCGATCCGCAGCTGCACCAGCATCAACGTATGTCCGTAAGCCTAATGAAGCACCGAAGCCAGCAGCACCAAAGCAAACACCTCCACCGCCACCTCAAGCAGCTAGGCAATCCTCTATCGATGATCAATCGTCCATCAAAGACATGACTGGCGGACTCGCAGACGAGCCATTGATCCTCGACGAAGGCAGCAGACAGGTGGACTGGACACGGTCATTTCATGGTCTCTCTGCACAACCATTTTCTAAGGAGGCTGCCGACATACTGCTAGCACCCATACCAACAGACGATGTAGAAATTAAGCCAGATGGGATCATGTACCTTCCGGAAATAAAATACAGGCGAATTTTGAACAGAGCCTTTGGACCAGGTGGATGGGGTCTGGCGCCGAGAGGAGAGACCATCGTCACGGGGAAGAGCATTACTAGAGAGTACGCGCTCGTTGCTCACGGAAGGTAAATCGACTCTACGAATAACATGTGGGTTCTGTCGACAAGTGCTAATGTAGTAAATCTACAGGTTAGTGTCAGTTGCACGAGGTGAACAGGATTATTTCTCCCCCGAAGGCATTCCGACCGCCACCGAAGGGTGCAAATCGAACGCATTGATGCGCTGCTGCAAAGATCTCGGCGTTGCCAGCGAATTGTGGGATCCTCGATACAATCGAAAGTTTATGAAGGAACATGCAAAGCAGATTTGGGTCGAGCATGTCCCAACGAAGAAGAAGAAGCAGATGTGGCTGAGGAAAGATGACGAGCCTAGATACCCGTTCAAACAGTCGAAATTCGGTGAATAGATTCTTGACATAGCGCGGAGTTCTGGACTAGATGGTATGTATAATAAAATGTACAAGCATATACAATAAACACAGCGAAGGGAACATCACCATATCACATCTCCTTTATTGAGTCTACTCAGATGGATGCACGCTGAACATGAGTAATGGTAACAACTACGTGGTCTGGATGACCAGGTGTACTGGATTTCATCGCAAGTCCTGGGATTGACCTGATCTAGTGGGTACACAAGATTCATTTGGTTCCTCGAACAATGAAGAATGCATTCGAATTCGATCCCGTTCAATGATCGCATCGAAGGCTGCTTCTGCTGTGTGCACAGAATGCTGACATGACCCCAGACTCTGGAGCAGACACCAGTGCGCCTGACATGGGTACAGTCTGCCAGACTCCGCACTACGAGAACAAAGAAATCGAAGCGAACTTCGCGAGTAGCTTCAAACCTTTAGGGAATCGTTTCTGCCTAAAGATTATTTCACGAGCTTCCACCGCTTCTGAGAGCCGGGTTATCAGAGTTCCAGGTGGGCTTGAATCCAGCGTTCTTCTCAGAGAATGGCCATCCTACCAGTCCAATATTAAACTGCTCTCCAGCTTCAGTCTCTTTTGCCCTGGCCTTGAGCTCATCCACATCCCAGTTTGACCATAGAAACTTGCCCTTCAAGAACTTCGCTTCGGGGCTGGCAAGCCATACGTTGAAGCTGGCTGGCAGGGAAACTGGGTCTAGCTTAGCTCAAGTCTTACTTGGTGCTAGATGGTTTCTCCTTACCATGATCTTCAAAGCCCATAGCAGCAACACCGCCAACTTCCTTGTTCATGTCGGTGTCTACAACACCAGGCTGTACATGGAAGACACGGAGATCAGGATGCGCAAAGGCAACCGAATCCCAAAGTCTAAAAACAGCCAATTTGGCAATGCTATATGATGCGAATCCAGGGCCGAAGTTGACGTGAGCAGCTGAAGAATTGACATCGATAACGACTGCATCGGTAGCCGCGTGAGGCAGGAAAGCTTGCGCCACATTTAGAGATCCTCTGAGGTTGACGTTTATAGCCTCAAGGAACTCATCAGTATCGACACTCTTCACAGGCCCATGAGGTCCAGCAATAGCTGCATTACTGACTAGGACATCGATTTTGCTAGTCCTGACGAATTTGGCGAAAGCTGCGATGACTTGGCCTTTGTTCGTGATATCTGTCGGGACAGCAAACAATTCGACGTCGGGGAACTTCTGCTGGATTGAGGCTTTGGTTTCGAGGAGTGGCTTCTCACGACGGCCTAGTATGGCAATTCGAGAAGCTCCTGCTTCGGCAAAGTACTCTGCTGTTTTGGCACCAATTCCTGTACCGCCTCCTGTGATCAGGACGGTTTTGTCTTTGGCGGATAGCTCGGGACGACTGGGAGAAAGTGATGGATATGTGTTATCGTGCCACTTTTCAGTCGGGGATGGGAATGGAGCAGCCATGATAAGTGATTGATGTATGAGTAGTCTTGAAGAAAAGGTAAGAGTGTGTTTGATGATCAGGAAGGTTCTCTTGTTGAGAAGGGAGGACCACTCCTTATATTAGCAACGGAAACCCCCTATCTGGCAAAATGTCGGAAAAGATTCCTTTGATCTCTCTTGATCGAACGGTCGTTCGCTCATTAGACTGTGGGAAGCTGATCAAGCAGTTCTACAGCAGCTAGTGTCGGAGTTGTTCATTTTGACAAAGTGACAATTCAAATGTCTTGCTACGACACCTGTTCCAAAAATCTGCATCCAGATTAGTACCTCAACTTCCATCTCAAATCGATGCCTAGAATGGCTAAATGACAATCCATTAACCTGTACGCCGATATTTGTTGTTAAAGAAGTACATCGGTTGTTGCTTGGCATTTTACAAAATGTTCCGTCCGCCAGATTCACATGCTGACAAATGCGGCGACTTTCACCACTTCGGAAATAGGGTCCACGATTTCCTCCGTAACCTTTCGTTGTAAGATACAATTCGTTCCGCGCAGTGACAAAAGGAAATGTCTGGCATCAATGTGCTCCGGTGTGGGCAGTGTAATAAGCCATTCGACAAGGGTTTGTCTATTCTCTGGTCTTAAGTTAGCGAATCTTAATTGATATATCTACTTACGATACGTCTTTACAGAGTCTACACTGAAACGACATGGGTACTATTGTCGGTCTCGACATGCTAGTAATTACACCACTCGAGTCAGATCTTGTATGTCCTGTGCGAAGAGGAAAGCGCGGTGTGACAACAAACGACCTGAATGCTCGAGATGCACGAACAAGGGACTCGAGTGCCACTATCCAAGCAAAGTTATCAAAGCGACAAAGTCCGTCACGGCTCAGGAGATTCTGCCAAGTCGCGAAGAAAGTACAGGATATCTACCGGTTCCCGAGAATCCTGTCATTGACTGCCGGCCGGGGGACAACAATTCACATCAGGTGACATTAAATGACACACGACCGTCTGGCCAGCATTTCAGCAATACCGAGAACAATTATCAAGAATGGAACTTTCCAGAGTTAAGCTTTGAAGATTTCCTTGATGCGCAACTCTTCGGCGACCCCATTCAATATCCATTATTGGTATCACCAGCTTCAGTTTCGACTCGCTCAGCACCTCCTCCAATACAAACACTTCAAGCACAACAATTCCCCTCGACCCCTTACATGCCGATCCCTGTATCCCCGTCATCTTCAACCCGGACCCTCAATCTCCGACCAAGAGTTCATGCCGGCACGCAAAGAACAGCCAACCTGCTATTTCATAACCTGAAATCGTATGCACTGATGATGCTACGGCATGGAACACTTCCCCCATTCATCCATCTGGAGTTGATTGCTTGTCATGCCAACAAGGAAATTGATGAGAATCGCATGGAGCCACTGACTAATTGTATAAGTCTGATCCATATGATCGGGAGCCGTGTTCGGGGGAGTAGAAAGCTGTTCTGGAAGAACGTGGGGTTGGAATGTGAGAGGTTGTGCGCAGAGGTAAGTAACTAGAGGCATCGTTTACTTGGATGGGCTTACTAAATCATGAATCTAGATTCTACAAGTGGATAATGTGGAGTTACTGGCCGGGATGCAAGCTTTGTGCATGTATATCCTTATTCGACTCGATGAAGGCGAGACGGAGCACAATAACCTCGATACTCTCATGGTTAAGACAGTCATTGTAAGTGTTCATTCTCAATCCCGGTCCCAATGTCCGCTCATCTAATCTGATAACATCCAGATGGTTGCTACTCAGCTGTCACTCAATACACCAGAGCAAACAGAAGATCCGACCTCAAGCTGGAAACACTGGCTCTACGAGGAATCAAGACGAAGGTCAGGCTCACGTTGACACTCCACAAGCACAGATTTAACATATCCAAAGATTAGCAGTAGTCTACCGCGTCCTCAATATGCTCATCTTCTTCGAGCCCTCGGGTATGTGTGAGCTACAAGCCGATCTCATTCTGGCTCCTCTGCCCGCCAAGAAACAGCTCTGGGAAGCCACTTCTGAAGTAGCATTCCAGAACGAGAACAGTAATGGAGGTGCAAAGACAGAATTCGGTCTGGCTGCTGATGGTGAGTTGGTCAGATTGGAAGAAGGGCAAAGATATTGTGGTGATGCGGTACTGCTTTATGAGGCATTGGGATCGTGTAGGCGCTCGGCAGGGGAAGTAGAGAATTGGGAAGAGTGGTGTTTGGGGATGGATAGTTTTGGGGGGTTGGTTATGCTTGCTGCGAGCTTGATTGTTTAGTGGGTTCATATCACCTGTGTTAAAAATCGACGGGTTTCAAATAAAATCAACAATCCAAGCGAAGGACGTTGGAATAGTTCTCTATCCTGTTTGGTAGAAATACGCTGCTACAGACGGACATATGTTACACGCTAAAGCTCTTCCTCGTCATGCTCTTCGGCATAACTCATTGGCGTTGCCTTTGCTCTTCCACTTTGCCGTGAAGATGCCGTGCGCTTCAGAACCGGCTTTTCGTCATCAACCTCATCCTCCTCCTCGTCAGAGATCTCAGGCAAACTCAATTCATCATCATCATCATCGTCATCATCCAGATTCGATAAACTCGGCGTCGGAACACTCTTCACTTTGCTTGCTTTAGGCGCCGCTTTCGTCTTCGGTTTCGGCGTAGCTGCTTTACCAGGCATCGTCGCCGCCTTGCTACCCTTCGACTTCGCGGTGCCCGTCTCCTTCACCGCATCCTCGTCCACAACAGGGGTTTCTTTTTCTTTGATATCATCCAACAGCCTCTTAATATCTTCCACATTCTTCGCCTCTCTCAACTTCTCCAAATCCTCGCCAGCCAGTGGTTTGCGATTCCTCTTCGTGATCTCCTGCCTAGCTTTGAAATTCGCCGGTGTCGGATTGCTGAACATGTCTTCTTCGTCACCTGCGGCCTTCTTCTTCCCAGCAACTTCTCTCTTCTTAGGTCGAAGCCACTCTTCCATACCCAGTGGCCAATAGACTCTATTCTCCTTCCCACCCATTCCAACTTCCTCTTCTGGGATAATGACAGCAGGCTCTTCTTCTGGCTCCTTTAGTTCTTCACCAAATTCCTCGATCTCAGCTTCTATCTGCTTCTTCGTCTTCTTCTTTCCTTTGGCTTTTTTGGGCACAGGTCTATTATCGTCATCTCGTTCATAGGGCACGATATCATTGAAGGTATCCCAGCCGGGTAATTTGTAGTGACGCATGAGATCGAAGACAGCTTGTTCTTTGTCCTTTGCTTCGATCATGAGATCCATGTCAGCTGGGCATGGTGGTAACATTGCCGGACGTGGGTTGTGTTTGCGTCTTTGCGTGCCTGTAATGGCTTCAGGACATGGCTCACTGTAGTGCATTTTCTGCCTTATGTTTTTCCGAGTCCAGGTAGCTTTGATGCGCGGGAAAATAGTCGTGATGTCTTGTGTGCCTTCGCGGAGCTGCGACGAATCGAAAATAATGTTATGGTGATGGAAATCGAGACAGAGCGGGATGTTCAGCTCTTCGCATAGAGGAAGCAGGTCATGGACGGACCAGGAAACATCATCGTTCTCGAGCACGATGCGTGCTTTAATAGATGGCGAGAGAGTATTGTAGTTTTGTCTGAAGCGATCAAGAGTCGCGGCTTTATCGCCAAAGGTACCACCCAAGTGCAGGATCAATACTGCGTCTCTATTAGCCTGCTCGGGTAATTTGAGGAGGGAGAGCATCTCATCGTGGTACTCGAGGTCGCGAACCGCGTTTGCTATCACTTCCGCACGTGGTGACCCAAGCTGAGTGAACTGTCCTGGATGCGTACTGAGACGATGTCCAAGTTCTCCAGCTACTCGTCCTACTTCTGCTAATGCTTCGCTTGCAAAAGGTGCTAATTTGTATCCATATTCTGCATGACTGGCAAAAGGGAACATTTCTGAAGAGAGACGCATGAACTTTATGCCATATTTGTCGTTCCAGCGTAGCATTTTAGGAATGTCGCGGATATTAGCCAAACACAGTTCCTCCACGTAACGTTGTCCTCGTTCTATAGAAGCTGGCTGACTCTTATCTGGTCTATTTTTGGTGGCGTGCTCTGGCTGAGAAGGGTCTTTGAGCGGATGTCGGTGTTCAAGGATAGATGCTATGCGGCAGGTTCTCGATGTGAAAATTGGTGGATTGGACATGCGAAGGTAAGTGTTTAGACATGCCTATCTGCAATCAGCACTACTGTTTTATTAATTTTCTCCCGATCAAACTCACATATCCTAACCTGCCCTTCCATGGTAACGGCAAGTAGTCACTGTTAACAGGCGGAGGTCTCTTAGCCGCCGCCAGGACCGCATCGACAGCCTCAGCAGGACCTTCTTCATCTCCGTCCGGATCAAGCCGTTTATCCCATTCATCAACTTCTTCCTCCTTCTTGACTTTCACTTCCGCAGCTTTCTTTGCCGCTTGTTCGGCTTTGAAAGCTTTGATCTCATCGGTACCCTTCTTAGCAGCTATAGAGCTCTTCGTCGGACTTTTCTTCTTTTTTACAGGTGACTCAACACCATTCATAGCCTCAGCTTCTGCCTCTTTCTTGATGACTCCATTGTTCTTGGCCAGTGGCACTGGTAATGGTACTGGCGTAATGGGTCTCAGAGATGCAGCATCGAACGCCTCTCCCTTCTCATCAGCATCGGGACTTGCACGAAGCGCAAATTTCCCATCTACGATATCAGCATTACGGTCAGGATTCGTGTCGACTTTTCCACGGCGAGAAGCTCGTTTCTTCAATGGAGGAGGTTTCATAGCCGAATTTGGCAGGATGGGTTCGTGGACTCCATTGGGAGGTAAGTCCACAGCTGAAGCTGCAGGCGTTGATCTCTTCCTCTTTGGAGGCATATTATCTTCGAGAAGTCGGTATAGAAGGGAGTACTTTTCGCTATAAAATCGACGATAGCTGCAAGAGGCGAGCGGAGTTCTGATAGTTCTGCTAGTGCGCAGGAGAGTAAGAAATCTTGACATCCAATTGTGACAATTCAATTTGAGATGATAGGAAATTGATTTTTTCTGTATTATTTACATAAGACGAGAGCAAGGAGGAACAGATTGTCTTTGCCAGGAGATAGCCAGCTTCTGGCGCGTCCAGACACGACGTCACGCGTTTGTAGATTCATAATCCCAGGGGAAGGATCTCGAGTACGTCATGCCAGATGCTAGCTCCCGTCCTGCGATCGATCTGCCCCATAGTTCAGACCCACTCTCGCTACCAGTCTCGCCAGTGTTATTACCTCAAGCGAGAAGGGCTGTGTAGAAGTACTTGCTTATAGGTAATCCTGACATCTGAAGACAACTTGCAACTGATCATATGGATTTTCCACCAGTTAAAGTAGGATATCGGTTCTAGCCTTGACAAAACCAAGAAGTCTAAGATTGTGCTGGAAGCTAGAAGACATCATCACGGACACACTCGGGTCCACGTCGGCATGGATTCGGCAATATCCTCGCTTGGCCAAGATAGCAAATAAACAATCCGATTAGGACAAGTTTGAAGCAGTAAGAAATTTGATTTTCGACCCTAATCAGTATCCACTACATCACCAATACAGACCGCCCGTGCACAGCAAAACAACATGCAATTCTCTTACTCAATCTCACGCCCTCAAGTTAACCTCAGACTACTTTGTCACTATGCTCCGTGTGCTCCACAACACTCTTCTCCCCCGCCCTCCCAGCTCCCAACGGTCCTGCGATCTTCACATTGCCAGCCTCGATATCCTTTTCTAGCTGATCTAGTCGCGAGCCCTTCTTCACACCTTTCCAAGGCTTGATACCGGAATCGAAAACATCGTCCATTTCTTCAAGGGTCTTGCCTTTTGTTTCGGGGGCTGTGAGAAACATGTGAATGAATGCGAGGCCATTGAATGCAGCAAAGATCAGATACATCTTCCAGTTACTTCGAAGACAGGGTCGTTAGCTCATGATTATGAGGGCGGGACGAAGGAGTAGGAAGGAACGCACATATTCCACAGTAGAGGAGGGACAGCAAATGCCAAGATACAGTTGAAAAACCAATTACTCGTAGTCGCAAGCGAAACGGCTTTTGCTCTTATCTTCGTAGGGAATATCTCAGATGGATATGTCCCTGCGACGATCGGGAGGTTAGCTTTTGCTCATATTCGCATAACTCAGGTTTACTCCTGAAGTAAAGCAATCCCGAGACACACCATCGAGGAAGGAAAGGCTACTGCCCGAACAACTCACAACTTGTTGGACCCCAAGTCGTAGCGAACGTACATACGAACAAGTAAGTCATTGCTACAATGGCTTTCGAGACCGTCTTATTGTTGACGACTATCCATGAGATATCCGAGTTATTGGCATCTTTCAGATCTCCTACGTTTGGCTCGCCGTAGCTGGCTTGGAGAGCGCCGACTACGAAGAGGAAACACATCATCAGGAAGGATCCGACTAGCATGGCTGGCCGGCGGCCGAATCTGTCAAGGTAGAGGATGGATGGAAGAGTGAGGGCGACGTTGAGGATATATTGTATGGAGGCTGTGATAAGTGGGGAGCCGATGTTGGCACCTTCCATAATGTCTACATATTGTCAACCAAATGATTCTCAACTTGACTCGTTTACAGAGTACTTACAGACAATATAGTACATCATACTAGGGAACGGAGGCGTTAGTATTGCTATAATGGGGAGAACCTTCAAAGCATGGCAAGATGTGACTAGGGATAGTTTTCAGACATCCAGAAAAGGAAACTTGGGGGACCTACATGTTCATTCCGCAAAGTTGTGACCACATCTGGATACTCATGCCCAATAGTACACGCTTGAGCATTCGCGGCTCCACAAGTTGTTTGTAAGAGCTGATAGCTTCCTCACGCTCGAAGCGAAGTGCCTCTTCGATTTCTGGTCAGCATGTTAGCGTGGGCCTACATGTAGTATTTTCTTCGCGATCTAACTACTTTCTGTGCCTAGATCCAAATTAAGGAGAAAACCAAGAGCAACAACAAGAACAAGAACAATCGGGCATATTAAAAACTAGAAATTCGAGGCTCTAATACAGCTTGTGACATACCTTGATACTCAGCCAACACCTTTGGGTGATTAACATCCCCACCTCCATGAAGATCAGCCATAACCTGAATAGCCTCCTCCCATCTGTCCTTCGACGCCAACCACCTTGGCGATTTAGGCAGGAAGAACATGCCGAAGAACAATATGACTGCTGGCACGATCTGCACACCCCATGGAATTCGAAATGCTGACGTTGGCTGATTAGGGTTCTCTGATCCACCACCTACATGCGATGCGCCATATTGGATAAAATACTGGATGAGAATACCCCAGGTGATAGCCCATTGCTGGAGTGAGACGACTCGACCTCTGATCTCTTTCGGTGCGATTTCTGCTTGGTAAACAGGGCATATAGAGGATGCGATACCCACACAGATACCAGCAATGACTCGACCAACTACTAGCATCCCGATGTTAATGGACAAGCATTGAATACTATCAATATGTCAGCAAGGTGCAATTTAAAATTCCGGAAGGAGTAACCAACATTGAACCAACAATCCAGAAAATCGAACCAATTTGTATACTCGTCCGACGAGAATATTTGTCCGCGATAAAAGATGATGCCAGAGCTCCGACGAGAGATCCAAATGGCATGGCGCATGTAATACCTCCTTGTCTGTAGGATTTTGGGCCACCGAAATAGCGCTTGTATGCTTGCGTTCCTAAGACGCCAGACATACTCGAGATATCGAAACCGAAGAGTCCACCACCTGAGAACATCAGCAGACTTCATCGTGATATTGATTTGGTCGAAGTGGAATTTTTACCAATGGCTGCGAACGAGCAGATGAAGTAAACATTCCTAGCTTGATACATTTTTGCCTCGCTTCCTGATTCAATAAAACATAAACAGTATACGAGGTTGATCTGCGAAGATTAGATGTTGATTCAGCTCTACACAGTCCTTAATACCATCATCGAGTGAGTCGAGAAGTCGAGATGAGGTAAATTGAGATGAGAATATCCAAACAGTCGAACTCCCGTCATATACGATTCTTCATCCCAGCTCGTACAGGATACAAACAATCTATATAGTTTGCAACAGCGCGCTTTTCCGACCTTCACCAACTATGACCTGACAAGCCGAAGCGAGTCCACACAAACCATGTCGTGCCAGACACACATCCCGCGATTGCACGCCTCTGATTCGTGGCAGCTTAATTAGATGCTTCAGAGGTGGCACATTGTTTGAGGAGAAGGATTGTGTGTTGTGGTTCGTGTGCAGAATAAGACTCGGGCGGGGGGATAGCTGCAGCGCGAACGTTACGCTTCTTCACGATTGGACACTTGAAAGGGAGGGTTGTCTCTGTAAAAGCTTGTTGTACACCCCGGGCGACCCAGATACCGACTTGAAATTAGCACCTTGCTAAAAAGCTCCAGTACGAGTAATCTTCGTTGATTAGCTGAAGCATCCTCGACATCTTCACGTGTTCTATCATGCGATCTCCTTGAGAACGATAAAGACTGCTGCGGAACCATACAAATCCATGTGCCACGAATACTGGTGATTGTATTCAATTTGTGCCATGTGGCAGACATATCTTGATGTAAAGCCGCCGAAGGAGCGCCGTCTCCACCCCCGCAAGTTACTAGCGGCCTCAGCGGGGTGGCTATCTCTTCCAGTCCTTGAGGCACGCGCGCAAATAGACTTGTGATATATTATGTTTTCCTGCATTTGGACAATCTAGATAGGAGTATATCGGAATTAGAGCTGGAGATCCGATTATTAAGGACCTTTCGCCAAAAGTACGATTTCGAATGAGACTGCACAAATGCATCTTGCTGTTGGGATGCTTTGGCTGCTTCGTCAATGAAGTTGGTATGAAGGACAGGACTGAGTCGGACTTGTAACCATCGCTAGGCCTTGAACCAAATTTCATGAAATAATAATACGCAGGCTGTATTGCGAAATTTCCCGAGCTCATCGCCTTATTTTTGGTTGCCTGATTCTCGATCACATCCTGCATACGATCTGCCCGAAGGCATGTGTAACCTTGTTCTACACCAAAACGGCACTTGGACTTTTGACATGAACGGAAAGTAGGCATGTAACCAGACATTTGGGCGACATGGCTTGTGTAAATGTGCGAGACCTTGAGATCCCGGTACTGCTTTCATGCTTACGGTCTATATTCATCGGTTGGCGGACTTATTAAGTACATACTCCTTTACTGAAGCCTTCGGGTTACTGAGATGGGGAGAGAGGAAAGTGATGACAAGTCTTTATTCGTTACGTGTATTGGTTCACAATTGACAGTACTGAGCCTGCCAAAGGATCAATTCTGTAAATTGTGGCTGTGGCATAGCTCATTTCTTCTCATGAGGCGATAACGTCTCAACAATATTCTCGGGATGTTTCCACGCTAGAGCGACATATCTACAGGCCCGGTCAGCACATAGCCGTTGAGTTCACATGCTTGAATTACCCAAGCTACTCACTTTGTGTGACTTCCTCTAGCTGCTATCTGCCCTTTCGCGTTGGTGAACTCGATCGATGTGTATGCCAACGTCTTGCCAACTTGGTTATAGTCAGCAGACTTTCCAGAAAGTTGGTCTTAGTTAAAAGTTACACTTATCACACTTCACAACTGCCTTCAGGATATCTCCTACTTGACCGCCGGAGTTAAGGTACGTGACTATCAGGAAACGTCAGCCACCATCTGGTTCGAGTTTGGCACATGTTACCATTCAGATCCGTTGACACCCCAGTGGCGTAAAGTCCTCTCGAAGCAACGGCTAGGGATCCTCCAAGGTCAACTGCAACGAGGTCAGTGGTTACATTGAGATAAGAATTGATATATCGAAAGGATATCGACTCACCCATGCTGGCAATAGTGCCTCCATGAATGATGTTGAGACGATTCTATATCTAATTAGCCGGTTGTACAATTGAAGTATAGTAGCTTACGGTATGTTCCTTCTTGATATCCAGTTCGAACTCGACTCGTCCGGCTTCGGCACCTGTTACACGCAGCTGTAAGATTGCAGTCAGAGATCAAGAATGAACAGCACACAGAAGACCTAGATGGCGTTTTAATGCGGAAATAAAGAGCATCTCTCACATTTTCAGCGAATAATCTTTCATAAGTTAGCAAAGGTACCATTGGATGACTGATGTAACGAATGAAGAACACTACATATTATGCTTATGAATATTTTTAGAAACAAAGAAGGTTTCGATTGCACAAGCATAAACAAATGCCAATTTGCCCTACAGTAAGATCAATGCAACAATGTTGTTCACTCGGACTGTAAATATAAAATGGCGATTACCTCGGTTCGAGGCCGGACTCTGCTTGGAAAGACTTCCATACCTGCAATCTGATTGGAATTATTGGCCTAAGATTGGGTGCAGATTTGTACTAACAGATCTGACAAATCTCAAAGCTGTCATCGTGGATACTTGATATTCACCAGCAGATTGAAAAGAAAGAAAGATGGAAGTTTGAAGTCGTGGTTGCGGAGACTGTACTGTAGCTCTACGCACGGACCTTTCAAACTCACTCCCTTCGGACCAGGCTGCGTCGCAAGGCTTCAAGAACCAAAAACATACCGTCAATACAATCCTTCCTCGAGCAATGATCAATAGGTAACAACACAAACCCCGAGACTCCGACATCCTCAAAATGTCTGTCTCGACGCTCGCCTCTTTCGAGTACCTGGAGAGACTTCCAGGTACCACATTCCGAAGACTCTATCAAGAACCATCAACAGCTCTTGCCATCTTCAGGCGCATGCTGCCCCATTTGGGTATGTTTCTTCTACTGCTCGAAAGAGGACCGCAATTGACATCTTACAGCTAAGACGTTCGTCATGGCTATGCTATATATGAGCAAACCTCTGAAGCTATCTGATATCGATTTGTGGATACACCCAGGAAGCGCAAAGTCCGATACCTAGTCTGCAGGAAGTCGAACTCTGCTAACAAGCTCGCAGAGAAAGAGATCATGCCCTTGCACTTCTATCCCGACTACACATCGTAACCATCACTGCGCCATCTAAAGAGGTACCTCGATCTGCAACCTTAACTAAGAATTTCGGCGCATCATTACGACTGGCTTTGACGGGTGGAGGCGACCATCAATCTTTCGGTGTTCCGTCTCACGAATCGCCTGTTGAAGGGTTGGATACCGAATTCCTTGACAAAGTTGCGAGGGATCAATGGGAGGGAATATTGCACTATGTGGTCAATAGTGTTGGGGATAATGCGCGACAGTCTGATGGTGGCCCAACGTCAGCCGTGAGGAAATTACTGGAGGCCGGGAGACTGGTTACCACTGGCAGGAGGGAGGGTGGAGGAATCACACAGGCTGGATTCTCGTTTCTCCTGCAGGAGGTTAATGCGCAGGTCTGGACGATGCTGTTGCTGTGGATTGAAAACGCAGAACATGTTAGTGGTCCAAACACGAATGTTATGGCAAAGCTGACATTTCTAGATGGGTTTCGATTCCGTAGATGTCCTCTCATTCCTATTCATGCTTGGATCCCTCGAGTTGAGTCGAGCTTACAGCACATCCACACTTTCGAAAACTCAGCATCAGATGCTGCAATACCTGATAGATTTCGGGCTGGTCTATATACCACAGTCGGCACCTGCTCAATTCTATCCCACTCGCCTAGCTACGACTCTCACTTCTGACGCTAGTGCACTTCGGAGTGTATCTGCTGGATTCGAAGCCGCGCTCACAGCAGCTAGTGGCTCAAAGGGTTTCATAATTATCGAAACCAACTACAGACTCTATGCCTACACCAACTCACCCCTCCAAATCGCCGTCTTAGCACTCTTCACCCGCCTCGGCGTCCGCTATCCTAACATGGTAACCGGCCGTGTTACACGGCGTTCCGTAGCCAACGCCATTTCGCACGGCATCACGTCCGATCAAATCATCTCCTATCTAGGCACACACGCCCATCCCCAACTCGTAAAAACCGCCGCCGTGCATGGGAATCCTGTTCTACCTCCTACGGTGGTTGATCAGATAAGACTGTGGCAGATTGAGAATGAGAGAATGAAAGCTACGGTGGGGTTCTTGTTTAAGGAATTCGAGAGTAGGAAGGAGTATGAGGAGTGTGCGAAGTATGCGGATGAGAATGGAGTGTTGATTTGGAAGAGCGATCCGAAGATGATGTTCTTCGTTACTAAGCATGAGGCGTTGAGAGAGTATCTCAAGAGTCGGAAGAGCAAGTAGGTATGGCCTGAAATGCCAGATGGGATGTGGAAAATGGGGGCGGAAAGGAGTATGTTCAAGCTAATTTACCCGGCGAAAGGCGTACCTACGAGGTGAATTTGGGGACAAGCATAGCGCGGCGTTACAGATCTCAGGAAATTCAGGTATCAGGAAGGGCGGGCTGAAATATTCTAGATAGAATTACTGACAGCTTTCTTCCACGAGAATGAAGACACACTAACACCTGCATCGAATCATTTTGTTCTTCTTCCCTCTCCTTGCTTCCGTGACCAAATTACCTATGCAACATGACAGCTACCCGAAGAGACCACTTCAAGTCATTGAGTCTCTCCATACTACCCGCCGAGTCTTGGGTCCCCAGTCTAGAATCCTGTCTGACTCTGATTCAAAGTTGGGGTCTATCAAGACCACTTCGGCCCGCTCCATACCTAGGTACCTTACGTACCTGCGTACCCAACGAACTCCATCTCGGGCACCAACAAGCGCCTGGCACTGCCCGAGCCGAGGATCTTAGACAAGACAAGGCCATCTCATGCCATGCCAGCATGCTCCATCAAGGAAGAATTCACAGCTCGGGAGTCAGGCCTGTGTTGATAATATCGAATTTCTTTTTCTGCCTCACGGTACTTGGTGACCCCTGCCTGGGCTTTGATACGTCATCAGGCACTTGTGGCGGTCTGGGAACATCCTGGAGTCACTTGTAATTGATCATTTGTGTAATGGGAGTCTCTCGTGATATACCAAAATTTCCAAATTACAGATGTTGAAATAGTTGGAACGATTGAATGCACATAGGAAATCATCGTGATAAGTACGGAATTGGAGAGTATTCATCTGTGCATATAGTAAAGATTGGGAGATATATTAAAAAATCTCACGTGAATCTCAAGGCTCGACGTTTCATCATATCATGCCGTCGCTGCCCAAACTGCCCAATTGCGTGGTGGAACGGTATTCGTACCCCTGTAAACCTTCTTTCCCGTCGCTCGAGTTCCGGTTTCTGGATCTATCCATCCCTTCATTTACAACCCTCGACCCTTCAATAACCCTCGCGAAGACCAGAAATCTCTACAATACCAACCTCCTCCTTTAACAAACAAATCTACCACGCTCTTCTTCTTCTTAAAGGAGTCGTAAAGTACACACCAGTGTCCTGTCAGCTTTCCTGGAACTGCACACGCAAGAATCCGTAGCGGGGTACGAATCAAATATCTCTTGCCAATACTGCCGTCACCAAAGCAAACATTCACGCATCACACTAGCCACATCTGCCTACAGACTCGCAAACAAATAACAGACCACCTACAACATGTCTCGCGATCCTTATCGCTCTTCGGGTCCTGACCTGACATATGGCGGTCGTGGAGGGGGTGGACAGCGGTGGGACCAAGAACGCTTCGCACAAGAACGAGATCGCGCACGCTTTGCCGGCGGTCCTCCCGCTGCATACGGAGAACGGGATCGATTCGAGGAACGAGATGCTGGTTTCCTGCGTGCTCCCGGTGGAGGTAGAGCCAGAGAACGATCCGTCGATGAGATTTACGAGCGTCGAGGACCGAGAGGCTTCGAGGAGGATCGATATGAAAGCCGAGAATATTACGACGACGGACCAAGACGAGCACCTGAGCGACCCTATGGCCGCGATAGAGGACATAGCATCGCGATCGAGAAGGAGAGAGAGAGGGAGCGTGAGTTCATTGACCCGGATCCACCTGTGAGACGGGGAGGAAACAGACCGGCTTTCTTGAGGAGACAATCGAGTTTGGATACTTTTGACCGAAAGCCCTTGACTCGCTTTGTAGAGAGGGAGGAATACGGCCCTCCTGCAAGATATCATGGCAGAGAAGAACTGCGAGCTCCCCTACCACCGCCTTTGACTCCTATCCCGCTACCACGATCAAGAGGTCTTCCACCACCAAGAGGATTCCGTGAGAGAGAATATGACGACATTGAAATCGCTGAGCCCGATTTCTACGGCGATGAATCTTTCAGAGGATATCCTGAGCGAGTTCGAGAGAGGGAGATCATCAGATCTAGAAGGCGAAGCAAGGAAAGTAGGGCGCGAAGCAAGGAGAGCAGGGCAACTCATAGTGTTAGGGGAAGTGTCCGAAGCAGCAGTACTAGCTCGTCTAGTAGTGACGAAACAACAATTAGTGTGAGAAGCGAGTTTCCGAAGAAAGGAAAGACGAGAATGCCTGCCAGACTTGTACACAAGAGGGCTATCATTGAGCTGGGATATCCTTTCGAAGAAGAGGTACGAGTTTCTGTCATTTTTCCTTGTGATATAAGCTAACGATATAGGGCGATACTATCATTATTCAGAAGGCTCTTGGCCGGGAGAACATCGATGAGGTGATCAAGTTGAGCGAGGATTTCAGAAGTTCAGAAAGTGAGTGCCCTTGTCCCACCCCTGTCCAAGTGAGCTTTCGTATCGTCAATTGCTTCAAATGCTTTGGCCTAATACCGGTCTGCTCTAGCCGTAAAAGAGAAAGAAACGACTCTAACAACCTATATCATTGGTCCAGAAGCGCAAATGTCAGGCGCTCGTTCTGAAGCCGGTACCATCATCGAAGAACGACATGAAGTCTTCACTGTTCCTCCGCCTCCTCCTTCATCAAACCACGCGCCGCCTCCACCTCCACCAGCTCCTGTTCAGGTTGTCCAGGATACCAAGATTGTTGAGCACGTGGGACCATCACACCATCATCAACCAGATCACCATCACCACCCTGATCCAGTGATCATCAACACCGGCCCCGGTCCCCGCGAAGAAGTTTACGAAAGACGGGAAGTGTACGAATCGGGCCCTCCGGTTGGATCGATGGCGCTTGCTCTCCGTCCTCACGAGCACCACAAGAACGAGCGATCCATCCGCGCCGAAATCAAAGCCCTCGAAGCCGAAAAGGAAGCCCTCCGCGCGGAGAAACGAGCCGAGCGCGAACTTCGCAAAGCAGATCGCATCCGTGGCCACGGCCGCTCTTCAGAAAGCGATCTGGTGCTTTATGATAGAGATGGGTATGAAAGGACTGATGAGGTTACGCTTGTGAGGAGGGAGAGGATTGTGGAGCCTGAGGGAGGTGTGAGGATTGAGAAGGATAAAAAAGGTAGGATGGCGATTAGCATACCCAAATACTACACCTAAAGGTATTTTGGCTACCCTCTGGTGGGTTATTTGCCCTCATTGGGATATTTGTCGGACCTCATCGCTGACATTTATGTTTTCTAGTGCCACCACCAAAACTGGTCAGGGCCATGCTTAAGACTCTTACCTAAATCTTCTTCAAGTACACGGTGTTGATCCTGCTTCGAGACGACTGGGCAAACTGTTTGGAGGAGTGGTCTACACGCAGGCGTAAGGATGATCGAAGCAAATTTGATATCGACCTTCAACTTTCATTGCACTTCTCATATCGTCTTTTGGAATAGACTGGGAATACTTTTAAGCTTCACTGCGATGGCGAACATGTAAGGAAGCGAGGCAAAGCCTTGACTGTCTGGCGGATTATCCACATGTATATGGGTTCCGCCCTTCTTCGAACTAGGATGGGATGGGGTGGGA
>JACBAH010007238.1:0-24227 GCA_014282315.1 Neospermospora avenae | reverse complement strand
TTGGTGGGAAAAGACTGCCTCGGCTATCTGAGCTGTGACAGTTTTGCTTGCCTGTGACATTCGCTTTCCCCGACAGTAAGCGAGCCCCGAGCGAAACTGGAGGTGGGCCGGCTAGTAGATGATAATTCAATATCACATTTGGTGTGATGAGGTTCTCACAATTTCCATAATCGTCCATAGGCGGATTGGCCCGAACAGCCTGAGAAGAAGCGCGTGCTAATCAAATCTGATATGTCATAGTCGATATGTCCAAGTTGGTTCGACTTCAACGCTGTATAATGTCCTAGCACACATAGTCGCAGTGGATCTATATCTCTGTTGTCCTGCCTTTCAGACGTTTGGTTCAGATGTTATGATCAATCTCAGTATGTTTAGTCGCTCGTGTAGTTGGTTTCAATGGTGAGAAACTCAAGCGTGAGAGAACAGAGTGATTGTAGAGATCATTGCGTGCGTGCTCTAGGCCTGAAGAGCTTGTGAAAGATCTGATTACACTAGACCACAAAATATATCACAAGGCAAGATATTTGGTTAATATGTGGGAAATGTGGCACGTTACTATATGGGATATAATTTCTGATATCCCTTGGAGTTCTTTCATTCTTCTCTTGTGAGTGTATGCTTAAAAGCGTTCAAAAAGCTACAGTCATGATCACTGTGTTGACCTGAGTTTTCAAGGTAAGCGAGCTCGCTTGGGGTCCAGGCGAAGCGTGAATCCAGAAATATGATCCTGGAGCTTGAGTGGGAATTGTGAAGGAGGAGCAGCTCGAAGATTACTTGCTCTCGAAAAGATAAGCAGTTTAGGGCCTCAGTGGCGCGGTATGTGGGTAGCCGCGTTACACCAAGTCTGGACAGCTGATTCGTTTCACGCATTGTTTCAAGGCATCATGCCCCGATCCAACTCAAATGACGAACGCACTCATTGAATAATGAGTAAACCTTGAGATTGGACCATAAGTAAATTCGAAAAATGTAAAAAAAAGTATGTGTAAATATAACCATCGCGCCGAAGAAACGATTTAACCTGCGTAGCAGACATGTATCAGTCAATTCCAATCTTTATGTATATTTTAGTTGACTTAAGCTGTAGAAGTTCGCATTGACTTCGATCTAGAACGTGCGCCAAAGCACGAATTCGAGGATGAACAGGGAATGGCGGATTCTCCCGATGCCACCTCACAGCCTAAAGCTTAATCTGTTACAGTCAAAGCTCAGAGCTGAAGCTTGGAGCCCTCTGAAAATTTCACAACATGCGAGAACGATATGTCGAAATTTCCTTTCTGGGCTCTGGTACCGAATAAAATGGCTTAAATTGTGCGGCCAACTATCAATGCACTGCGTGGTCAACGATTGGATACATCGAGTCTCTGGACTCCGCTCCATCCCTCGCGCTTCGCTTTCAGTAATTACACTTCTCCTTCTTGTCTGTGATTTTCTGCTTGATTGATAAGAGCGTATCACGCAGTTTACGGAACGATACGGTATACACTCATCATCTTTTAAAGTTGGAGCTCAAGTGGCTACGTTTCTTACCATGATAAAATGTCTTCAGTTCTGAGAACAGTGAGAATCCCGAATATCTTCCGACGCCAGCATAGCGTGGCTAGCTTTTGGCCTGCGTTACATCTCATCCGATGTTTCAAACTTTATTATTCTACTGCCAGAAGATCTATCTCACAGGCTTGATGAAATTGGACTGAGCTCAAAGTCTTACTTCTCCAAGCTTTGTCCGGAGAAACGCTAATGTGATACCCTAAGGCTGTCCCAGCGGAAGCATATCTGCAGCCACTGTCCAGAATTTTCCTTGTCTTTCTTAAGTCGTAATGCTGGGTTTAGATTGCCTATAACCACAGGCACTTGCTGCACCAGACAAAGTAGCGTATGCAGCTTCGATCCTGATAATAAATTCATTTTAATCCGTCACCTTGTCCTTCACTTCTACGCTTTTACAGATATCGACTATAAATTACCTAATTCTAAGTTCTTGACACCCAGAATCTGGCTTATGTCAGTGGAAGATTGAGATGCCGTCACAATCAGAGAAAGGATCCATGAGGGATTCCTGGGAATCTTTTTCGGAGCCAGTCTTTTCACCACGATCGAAGACGCAAGTAGTTCCCCCTTGGGTCACATACTTGAAGGCTAACTTCATGGTCTTAGATCTTCTGAAAAGTCGTTAGTCCAGAATTTCAAGGGAATGTTTAAGGAAGAGAGCCGTGGAGGTTCCGAGACTCCTGTAAAACCGACAGCTGATGGACAGCCTGCCCTCAAGCTCTACGAGAGCACTCTAAAACACGAAAGAAAAAGATCGTCGCCGATCACATCTCCGAAGCAGACGACATTTGTCAGCATATCGGGTCCACGATCACTGGCTATGCCCAATGATGCTGCAATAAGATCCCAGACAGATAAAATCAAAGATCGGATAGAGGACGAATATATGCGCGAGACTCCAGAGTTCAAAAGATACGAAGACGCTACGAACATCGAACTCTTCTACGACCTGTTCTTCGTTGCAAATTTGGCAACATTCACCGATGTTCATGAAATCAATGCCGTGCCTGCACTCAAAGCTTACGCTGGCTTCTTTTGCATACTTTGGTTCCTTTGGGTTCAAGTCAGCCTGTTTGATGTTCGATTTGTGCAAGATAGCATTCTTGAGCGGATCGGGAAAACCTGTCAGTTTGGAGTTATGATTGGACTGGCCATCGTTGGTCCAGCTTTCAATCCAGAAGACCAGGTCAAAAGTTGCTTCCAATCAATGGCGATAATCTTAATGATATCGAGAGTTGTTCTTGCTTTTCAGTATTCTGCTGTTCTCTACGAGGTGTGGTACTACAAGAATACGAGATTGCCATTCTCCCTAGTTGTTGGAACGAGTCTTCTCGCAGCCTTGGTCTACCTTATCACGTTTTTGTAAGTGGATGCATGGAGTTCCAGCTTGGCAATGCTAATTTATTGGCTTTATAGTGGCTTCAAGGCGAATTCGCCTCACAAGCTCACTTTCATCGTGTGGTATTTTACGGCCGTCATTGAAACAGGGGTCAACATCGTGATATCGTCGAGATGGGAAGTTCTCACCTTTAAGGGAACGCACCTTATCAAACGCATGAGTCTATTGACTTTGATTATTCGTAAGTTCGAAAGACATTGCTCCAAGTGGGATGATCTAACATATGAAAAGTTGGTGAAGGCATCATCGCGATTTCAAAGAGTATTGCAAAGGTACGTAACTGCCTGCGAAGCTCACTAAATACTAATTCGCCATATCAGATCACAGAAAAGGAAGATGATTGGAACAGCTCTTTGCTCCTTACCATAGTCACTGCCGTGATCATAATTGTGAGTGTTCCCAACTTTTCTTGCCAATGATTTTCTCTAATCAGACACTCCACAGTATTTCATCTATATGATCTATTTCGATTGGATGAATCGAGAGCATTTTGGATCACAACGAGAAGGCCTCTGGGCGTTCTTGCATTTTCCATTCCATCTCGCGTTAGTCTTGCTCGTGGAGGGTGCAGCACAATTTATCGTCTGGCGCAAGGTCGTAGAAGTAATCAGGTGAGAGTCTGGCGACCTGATAGTGCCTTTCATTTACTAATTGGCCTCAGAGTCATCAACCAGCGCTTCATCAATGCCGAGAGCCGCTTCGAAGGAAGAGACAGTCTTCAATTTGCCGGTCTGCTATCGAACGTCACAAACCAAATTTATGCAAAATTCACCCCGGTATTTGTTCACACCTTAAAAGAAACTGATAGGGCTATTGAACGTATCGGTGACTCCGTTTTCAACTCAACTGAGCAGCTGAAAGAGATGGTAACATTATTTGCGACCATACAAGACTCGATCTTCGACAACTTCGGAATCGAACCTCCCGGAGTCGAAAATGTTGACCCAGATCCGAATGAAGAGTGGTCGAAAAATCAACAGGCATTTAAGCTGATCGTAAGTCTTCACGCTTTTGGAATTTGAAGACAGCCGGGCTGACCAATCACAGTTTGTCTACTTCTTCGTCGCTGCCGGCGTCACACTCATCCTCATGGATGCTCTAAAATTCCTCAGCAGACCCAAAGCTACACGTGGAGATTACAGTCATATGGTGGTCAACCTGATAGTTGGTGTCACTTTGGCGTCAGTCGCGAGTCTTGTCGATCTTGAGGAGGGACTTGAATTTGCACAAAGCCCCTGGATCCTTCCAACAGTAGCTCTGGCTTTCGTACTTGGTGAGTTCTTATAAATTTGCGTGATCACATTTAGAAATGATTGAACTGACAAATTTGGAAGTCATGGTTTCGACCTATTACAAACTTTTGAAATGATCAGATGCATGATATTAGCACGACGCTGCCCGGATTCAGCATGGCTAGCCACACTATGTTCACACAAAAAGATGGTCTACGGGTTGGACATCAAATGATCGGAATCAAGATATAATCAGTCGAAGGTATAGTTGACGTGGATGTTTCCCGTTATTGAGAGTATTTCAAGAGTGGGTTTGAGGCATCTTTGAAGCACTCAAATGAAGTATCTTTATTTTTGGCTTGGCTTAAGACTCGTATCTACCAGATCGCTTGTATCAGAGAATAAATTTGCTGCGTCAGATGGCGGTAACATGTTAGAAGTGTGTGTTTTTCAGCAGAATACATTTAGTCGGACGTGCTATGGCATACCTACGTAAATTTCAACGCTGTGTGAACCATAACATGCCTAAGCGAGCATTTCCCTCCAATCTGGGTCTCTCAATATTATGAGGCTTGAAACCCGGCGGACTAGGTCGATTTACATGCTCTCGCTGATGGTGTTCTTACACAGCATATGTTGCGTAGATACGTCGGCTTAAAGGTAGATGACGAGACTTGCTAGAGCTGATTATGTGGTTCAATAGTCCGATAAAGCCAATTCACTAGATAGTGCTTCAGATTCTCCTGCAGAGGATCAACAAACATTGCAAGCGGTCTTTCTGTTGATCTCTGAGAAAGTTGCTTCCCCGAGTGAACATGTAAAGTACTCTGGAATCTTTCTCTGAGCTGAAATTGTAATTGCAACCTCAAATTGCGCATTTTAATGGCGCATTTACACGAGATTCCACGACTACGAGATCAACATAGAAGTGCAGACCAATATAGTCATGTATCGTCTTCTATGTGTATAATATCCATTGCCGAGAAAGTCCACCAGGCATCGCGGCTTCCGTCAATGGAGGGTTAAATAACCCAAATGTTTATAACAAACAGAAAGAGCGACCTTTCTAAGCATGCCTTAGTTACTCATGATATCAAATTCTCTGACCTGCTTCGACTACACAAATACGTCTTATGTGGCAGACTATCTTTTATCCATTCGCTACCGCATTGTGAGATGTACATTCCAACATACTCCACATTCGCTAGCAGGAATATAGCACATCATTCACCAATCGACCCAACATCGATACACGAGATGGCATTACCAGTACCAGCTCCAAGAATCTCCAAGCCTACTTGTACTCTTGCTCCATCTCCACAAATCCACGAAGCTGCTTGTACTCTTACTCCACCAGTAGTCTGCTCATACTGGGCACCCATACCAGACCTCAGACTTTCGGTGGCATTGAGCCACAACATTGGACGACAAAATCTTTGGACGCCAGCGCCTGAATCCAGCTGGGCGCCTCCTTCACCATTCCATGCCTACCAGGTCCCACCTCAATTCCATCAGCAGAGTACTGATCCATACGTTCAGTCACGAATTTACGGGCATGGAGCAAGCATTCCAAGGTCTCACCACAGCTATGCGCCTCCTTCACAGCCCAATACCTGGGAACGAAGAAAGGTACGGCAGGCAAGGCAAAAGCCAAACATGGCAGCATTCATGTCAACACAAATCGGAACTACACGGCCTTCCCGGCCCCTGTGGCCTCGATACCCTCCGGCTGCTCAACGCCCTCCAGCTCCTCAATACTGTCCAGCTCCTCGACATCCTTCGGCTCAGCGACACTCCAGAGCTGCTAGATACTCTCCAGCTTTTCGACACCCTGTAGCCGCTCGCTACACTCCATTACCTCCACGGCATCGAGAGGAAAATCTGTATGGTGAAGGATCTGTATTACCGATACAGAATCATTGGACAGCCTTACCCTCAATTGCACCAAGCAGCGGTAGTGAGCCGCTTGCAGAGGCCCTACCACAAACAACAGGAGATCAGCTGAGCATCCAAGATGTCCCAAAACAATGTTCAGACACTGGGAGTAATTCGCCTGTGGATGAAGTACAGACCCCTGAGGACCAGTCACCACTATCGGTATCCAAGATGCCACCGATCACAAACGCGCCTCAAGCCCAACAAGAGAAGCCACAAGATACTCAGAACACTGATGAAATGTTGTCTCTTGGCGGGTACGAAAGTCAGACCGGAAAGTCTCGGGTATCCTCGCCGTCGTCGCTAATTACGAGTCCGTACCAATCGCCAACACAGGACGATAGGACATCAGACATGCTAGCGGCATTTTTCATGCTTAAAACGGGCGATGACCCAAGGAGAGTGCCCATGATGAGAGTAAAGTCTTTACTCTAAGATAGGGCTTAGGGGTTTTAACAGGAGTGGGACCTGTTGGTGCCAGGCAGACACACATATTGAGCTTCAAGCGTAGAAAATGGACATAGCGATTGGAATACAAAAAGCGAATTGACATCTTGATTTCTCTGCGTTCTGTGAAACCAGCGGTGTACATATTTTTAATACCAACCTGTCATACGAGTGCTGTCGCTTATCTTGGATTGTAGTCGGTCGACGATTGTGAAAAAAGTCTGTGAGATTGGTCCACAGTGAGACACAAGATACATCTTGAAGTCAGGCAGACTTTGCCGCAAAAACGTGTCGCAAATTTTAGGACGAAACTTCTGCGATGTCATCGTTATTATCGCTGTACCGAGGATAGTTATTCGTTTTCCGACTTCAAAGGTCGCATCATGTAACCAAATTAGAATGACCTCAGGTCATGGCATATTTTAGGCCACATGTCCTAAAAACTCACCACAGAGAAATGCGACTGCACCTCATAATTCCTTCATGTGAAGCCCAGTGTCACATACCTCGGAGTGACTGGTAAAATGTCCTTCGTCACCTAGGAATGAAAGCTCGATCTGTAAATCTGCCTCCCAGATATCCCATACCTTTCAAGCCAGTCCCGGTTCTGATTCTCTCCATAACATCTTCAGCCCAGACTACTTCTCTTTTACGATATAAATCAGCACTCGGTGTCTCAATCGCCACCTTAAGAGGGATTACTGCGGATCCTCCAGTTATCGGACCAGCTTTCATACAAAACTCAACAGCCTGACAGATATTCTTCGCCAACTGCCATATTTGGGAATTGATAAGCGACCGGAAAGATGTTGGTCTCAGTGAATCCTTCTACAGTGGATGGCGGTGTGGAGAGTTGTGACCAGAATACCGGGCCCGCGGTTGCCCTTTTCCAGCCGACAGTTAAAGGTACGGAGTTCCACGTCCAGCTTCCATGATCGGTCCACGATATTCCAGACATCATAGACAGACACATGTTTTGTCAATAGAAGAGACGTTCGACCTTCCTTCACGGTGTTTGTGTCAGTAGATGGCGGTAAATATCTCTAAGACTGATAGCCAGTTTATGCTTACTGTGGCCAATCTAGAGAGGGGAACTTCCTTACAATTCGCTGAATCAAATTGTGTAATATTACTCAACTTGTTTCCGAAGCCATGAAAAGAATCTTCCTAGCCTTTTCTATTCTAGGAGGATTCGGATACCG
This sequence comes from Neospermospora avenae, assembly GCA_014282315.1. NCBI lineage: Eukaryota > Fungi > Ascomycota > Leotiomycetes > Helotiales > Ploettnerulaceae > Neospermospora > Neospermospora avenae. Next base: position 16,461 of record JACBAH010007238.1, on the reverse strand, counting down.
TTACTTGCTAACGCAGAGCTTTTAAAAAAAATTGAGAACAGGAATAACACACCTCGCAGCAACCCCGCGTTGCATTATCAGACCGATCGTGGCACGACTAGATAGTGAGATAACCCGCATGTATGGGTATTTGAAGTGAGCTAATGGTTGCTTCAATTAAAATTCTGTGATCCATCTCGCAGGATGGTGATGTCGATCACGGGGGGCAGCGAAACGTTGAAGCACTAAACGAGCACTATACAAAAATCTGTGAACTTTGATAGGCTGTTCCATGATATTTCCTGTCGATACTAACTTTCTGTCAGACCAAGACGTCCGCTGAATTTACACTTGAACGCCCAGCATGATGATGCAGAAGGGCGATCTACAAACTTTCCCGAGCAGAGCAGCTCAAGTCGCTCGCTTAAACGATTTTGCCGAGATTGACCCTGACAGTTAGTAAACAAGGTTTGCGTGCTTCTGTAATCACAGGGCTAAATTCAACGCACCGCTCGATAAGTATACTTCTCCCAGGTCATATGAAATAGTAACACATACTTCACAATTGCTGAAACGCTCATCGACACCAAGTTATTTACCCTCGCACCAGGAGGTTACAGATACACAAGCACAGCATCGAGGAGTTGCTGATCGGCGAGCTGGAACATGGTGGCAGTAGTCGCGTCTTGCTGACAGAAGTTGACTTAGCTCATGGCTTGGTAACCCAAGCCAACGTCAGAATGCCCGCCTGCGAGGGTGCAAAGTACTTTTCGCCTGATGATCCTGACATTTCTGATTATCACTTATGGAAGTTTGACCCCAAGGTTGTCAGAAGAAATCTTGACGCCCATTGGTCAGCTCACAGCCATTGATTATAGCGGGACCTAAAATTGATGCGACTTGATCTCAGGAAGTTAGAAATTGCGAAACATCGCTGAATTGGAGGTAACAGATCAAGTGACAATCGTGACCACGAAATGTAAGTGCTGTAAATGTCACCACAAAAAACGAGAGATTATAGGAAGCCCAGCATATCTTTGCGCTTCTGATAGATTGATTAATTGTGTTCAGTTTCCTGATCCCCGTCCCAAAGGTATGTCATTCCAAAGTATTCATTCGGCAAAGCCCAGGGCGGAAAGCTGTGGATGACTCATTCTTCAGCCCGGGGAACAAAAACTCAAACATCATGTCAGTGTACATCTTTATCTGTCCCGCCTAATTGAGTTTGTTGTTACCTGCAAGGTTTGGGCGGCATTAATTCCATTGAATCTATGAATAGTACATTGAAAGTCCAAGATCCAAAGCATGATCGACTCTGGAGCTGGGAAAATCTACACACCTGATAACACCGGAATATGAGCCGTGTCAATATCTACTTAATCATTGTTGCAAGAATCAGAACCCATCTTCCTGTGTGTTTTTGATTCACAAGTCTCTAATAGACTTGGAAGGACGTTCAGGACTACTAGTATAGCAGTCTTATAGAGGAATTTATCTGGGAAATCTCAAGGCTCCTCAGTCCCAAAAAATCCTGTAATCAACAATTATTAATTCCAACCGGTTCGTTCTCTCAAGATCGCTGGCAGTTGTGTGACATTTTCTTTCTCCGGTCACGTGCAATTACCAATCAGTTTCTTGGAGACGACCTTTCTTCTGTTTTGTGCAAATAGGGTAATCCTGCAGACGAATGCTCTGCCTGAATCATAATGGGGTCTCGCTTTCAATTAATTTAAAAATTTGCTAGTCAACAAACAAGCACTTATTATCCCCATTGAATTTCCATCCGCATCCTCTAGCCTCGATCATAGCGCAGCGGACCAAAGGAAAGGCAGATTATTCAAAGCGCCATCCGCAAACGCGGGGAAGCACACCGTCTTGCCATTGGATTGGCGATCCTGGACTGACGCTACTGTGGCTTAGGTATAACTTAAGTCAGTGTGTTTCCAGTCTAGAGCTTGTGCACAGAAGGTTTCATTTCTTTTGGTGTGCAGGGAAAGAGGGTGGAGATTACGTGCAATTTTGTCGCTCCTCTCTTTGTTGAGGCCAGAATTTTTAGGCATGGACTCGGCACAGGGATTTAGAGGGAAGTATCTTATTGTTAGAAGTAGCAAAGTGTTTACCAGCACAATGGGATCGACACTCCGTGACTTTGACATATGTCTGTGATTCTGAGTTTGGTAGAATTATTATATATATGAGACGGAAGCATATTCAACTCCAGATACCACAGCAAAAACCATGCAACGCTATCCTCCCGATGGCCACCTCGAACCTGGATATAATTGGCCTTAACACATCGGACCACCTTTTCACAACCTATTTACAACCTTACCACCATTCACCATGAGTTCTTTAGTATAGACATGATTCATGAATGTTTTAGTACAAACGTGATTTAAACCATGTTCTCCTTTGTCTTTGCCTTCTCACTTGCTCCCTTGATCAATGTTGACAAGTCACCGACTGGAAGTTGGAATGGGAAGTCGAGAGCAGCAAGCATGATAGCGAAGAAGATCCACCATCCGGCCATCGAAGTGACGAAAGTGAACGCACCAGCTGCGACTTGACATCTGTGAGCTGTAGCAGCATGAGAAGCAAGTCCGGTGCTGATAGCGAGAGCATTTTGCCAATATGCGCCAGCAAGGAGACCAAACGCTGGGACGAGCGTGAAGAAGATGATGACGAAAACAAGATTGGTGCGGAGTGCGCAGACGAGGTATATCAAGCAGAGGAGACCCATGAAGACAAGGAAGAAGGCAAATGAGGCGGTGAAGCCGACAGTCTCGATACCTGCTGCCTCTGACTCGCCAGGTGGTGCGTAGGACCCGTATGCGAAGTAGAATGGTTGTAGTGTTGCGGCGAATGTGAGCCAGAAAGCGCCGAAGGACATGAAGACGACGAATGGGAAGGTGTTACCGAGGATGAACTCGAGGAAACCACCGACCAACATGAGAAGACCCCCGAAGAAGAAGTATGAGCCGCTGTGATACATCAGCTGTCTGTCCGGTAAAATCTGTTAGAGAAGTGCTCACATTCCAGAAGCACCGTTGCCGCCGGCGCCTCTCCATCCCATAAGAATACAAGACAGAGGAGAAAGACACAGAAGGAAACCAACCAAAGCCCTGCATTTGTTAGCGATGATCATTCGGGAGTGGCTAATCAACTTACAGCGGTGTTGGGTTACCAAAGGTCTTTCGGAGGTCACCCTTGACTTGATTCTGAGGCGAGAGGTAGATCTTCTCGAAAAGCTCGGGAGAGATAGAGATGCTGCCTGCAGTCCTGATTCTCTTCAACGCTGTATCGTTGTCCATGTTAGTGTCGTTCAAGTGGTACGAGTTGCCATTGTTTCCATGACCATTTGCGTATCCATTGTTGCTGAAGTCTTTCTCTAGAGGAGCTTGGGCGTTGTGTGCTGTGGTTGCCATTTTGATTGAGGTCTCGAAGGTATGAAAGGTCGAGATGTGAAGAGATGAGACTGAGAAGGGTGTACAGAGCGAGTAGGAAGGGGGCTTCAAGTATTATGTAGCTTCCGTAATTTTTAACCATCCTCACCTCCGCACTTGCGGAGCCCCAGATTCGGTGAGATAGTGAGCTTGCTAGATCCAACTAGGCGATCAGACGATCCCGGTAGGACTCATGGCAGAGTTCCTAGCATCACCCCCAAGGAGGAGCTGTCCAAATGGGTACAAGTTCTTCTTTTGGTGGAGGGGAAGCTCCATGGTGGTGGTGAAGCTCAGGAGCTATCCGAGCCGAGCTTCTGTTATTGGCCGAGAAAAGAGCTGAAGTTGAAGGGGTATTCCCTTGCTATGGTCAGAGGATGGCGATCTAAAATGCTCATTTGATCGAATTCGACTCGTAGCTAAAGTAGCTAAAGTGTAAATTGGGCGTCCAAAATGGACAAGAAGTTCGAAGAGTCAGTAATAGCAGAACTTTTCTAAAAGACACAAAAACAAACGTGGTGATACTTGCCTTCAATCTGTTGAGATTTCATGAAGAGCACAATATCATATTTCGACTTCAATACACGGATCGAATGTTCCTCACGTCATGGAGTAACGGAACGGAATTATGGCGCATGGATGACCAATGAAGAGTCGCACGATCAGCCCCAATTCCCTTGGAGATGCTTGTCGACGCACGAGTCGCTGGGTTCTGGACTCAGGTCTGTATGCTCTGTAGCTCGCATTGATGGTTGGTAAAAATTCATTGGTATGCGATGGCTGGGAGAGGAGGTGCCGGTCAAGTGGAAGAAGCGTCCTTGTACAGATGCGGGTTGGTCTTTGAGATTTGGGGCTGGATCGGCAGCCAAAAATGCGGGGGAAGGAAGCCATGGCGTTTGGTGGACGCGGCACTGACTGTAGCTCTCGTACGCAACTTTGGATCACGAGGTTGTAAGAAATAAAGCTCACGATGATCGTTCCGGGCGAAAAGAATACAAGCTTTCGGTGTCATGACGAGGCGTTGTGTCTCCAAAGAAGGTGGCTGGGTACGATATCGTCAAATGTAGCCAGGCATATCAATAAAGCGAGAGACAAAATATAGATCACAACTGTGCGGTACCAGCTCATGGCAGTGTCAAGTCACTTTCGTTGCCTATAACATCAGGAAATGCTTTTCGATGGGTCTCTGAGCTCGGGAAACTAAGAACATATCGACGCAGCTGCTCTGTTGAAGAAGCAATTATTGACAGCTCGCACAGATCTGGAGAAACGAAGTACCTTACTGGGTACCGATAATCATGGCAGGAGGCAAAAGCCCCTTGCAAATCATTGTCGGATACGGCATTGTTGAGACAGCTTACTGTGGCCTTTTGCATGATTATCTTTTGTCTGAAGAGACTTTCATCAACACTTAGAGATGTTGAGAACCGAAGTGTGATTCATAGTGTCACTTTGAAGCATCTGAGAATGGAGACAGAAGTTTTCACCTACGCAAATTGGAAAAAGGCGAGTCTGCTCTGAGATTCAGAAATCTTCTTGTGCTATCATGCACTCCTGTGTAAAGCATACCTTCCCCTCGTACTCGCGATACCAAGTGGGGCACCACGTTCTAATGGTCGGCGCCTCCCCGCGGTACCCAATTTTACCCCAAGTCACAATGCTCGGCTATTCTTCTCCTGATGAGAGAAGCTTTGTCGTCTTCAGGAAATCCACTATGTACAGCACCATGCTCTGGACTATGAAATCGCACATCTCGTGATGCTAAGAAGCTGCTTGCCCTACAATGACAAGAGACACGATTCGGTGAGTTCAACTTGGGGCAGGCTGTATCCGAGTCTAACAAGTGTCGGTACTCGGTACCGTAAAAGTGGCTCCCGCAATTCGGCTCGCTTCTTGTCTGTGGAGATCAACACGCTCTGAGTGAGGGGTAGCGAGCTTCCGACAGGTATTGGACACGTCGCACGGTCACAAAGCCTTCAAGTTTGATGCTTATCGCATCTGTTGTCATACCTACGAATGTCCGAGGGCATGTTCCTTTCATTACGAAGTAGATGCAATATATCCAAGCATTAAGGGATGCCTGCCTCCTTACAAATTGGTGGGTTTAGCATACTAGACCAGTGCTTCCCGCTCAGTTAATGGGGGGTCGCATCATATTATGAGAATTATTGGTCTCTGTAAAGTGTTGTGCTTGCCAAAAGTTGCAAATATTCACAGCTAGATGTTTACCGTTCCAGTTTACGAGGCAGTTGATAATCATTCCAGAAGTTTACAAAACTCTTATACCATGAAGCTTGAAAACCTTAAGCAGAATGAAAGGTGACTATTTCACACCTTTGCAGTATACATTAATAAATTCAACAGAACAGCTTGGTTATTTCAGCGAGTTGGCTAGGAACGATGTACTTGATAGCGGATGCGATCCAATTCATCCTGTCATGGAATCAAAGACGGGGGTATATTTAGTTCTTGCAGCAAGGAGTATGTCCCACCTGAGCAATCTAGTGAATGAAATTCCAGGAGATAGGAGGGTCTTTTACCGGGATCTCGGAGTTAGCTCACCACATTAAGTAATGTTGAGGAGTATGTGGGAGTAATTGAGGAGCAAATATGTCTTGGGAGTAAAGCATTCAGGAGTTGAAGTTCGCTGATTGGGGACATTTTACTGCAAAGAACTGATACTTACATGACCATGTAGTGCCGGAAATCATGAACTGAGTGGCAAGTCTTAGTGCTATTGGTAGTATCAGCATTGACAACGCCAGATTTCAACATGCTGGCAGCCCCTCAGTAGGTTTCCGAGCAAGCATTTGACCATCAATGTAAAACTAGACTGACCTGGCTCCAATGCATCTTATACGATTGGATTATCAACCTATCAGATATCAGAATCTCAACGTCAAAATTGGACCTGACTGGAGACGAATATGCTAAAATCCTGGCCGCCCATTACCCAGTGGAAATGACGCCTGATTTTAGGTAATTTCTCTTGTCACTTGGATTTTGAAGACACGGGATAAATTGGCCTAAGATGTTTCGTCGATGTCGGATCATTCCACAATTTTCTATCTGCTGGGTAATGATATGTACCAGAGATTCCGAAGCTTGCAATTCAGATGCACTAAAGCTGCATGCAAAATCAGCGAGCTGTAGGTACTTAGAGTGTCCAAAAATAATGTTTAAGGTACCGAAGAAGCGTTTGCGTTGATAAGCTTCCAGCTTTTGCTGGTCCTTGTTTTTGTCGGCTGCAAAAGCTAATGAGAATGATGGTGTAAGACTGCTGTTGAAAGATATTTTTGTCTTCAAAATTTTACGATCGATTTTCGCATTCTTTCCTGTTGGATGGCCATAGATCTTGGCCAGGTCGGTGAGCTTCGCCATATGCCTATAATTTACACTGTATCAAATTGTGATGTCGAGGTTTCAAAGCACATATGAATTTAGGGTTTGAAGTTTATATCAACCACAATCGATTGGTTCCGCATTCTCAACATCTCAATAAAGGTGTTTAAAACTGCACAAAGAGCAGTCCATTGTAGGTTGTTCTTGCTAATTATAATTGCAAAACTAGCCTCCCCTTGTTTTATTGTTTGATGATACTTTGATCCTAGATTTTTTGGAGGACCGCATATTGTGGCTCTTGGATGAAAACTGGAGATGAAGCGACGAGGGAAAACGAGCTCAGCTTACGGACAAAACAACACAGAACATTTATTACACGCCAATTGTTGTAAGATGATAATAGAAATGGAATGAATTGCTACCAAATTTCAAATGATAACAATCATATATCTTCACGTGTTTGCGTGTGCAGACGCGTTCGAGATGGCGCGAAACCGTGGCTCCTGCCGTGCCACTCGGCTCATTGCGATCATGACATAACCAATATAGCCTTAATGTGACCACAACACATTCCAACATAGAGAGACCTCTAAAGTTATGAACTTCTTCTCGGAATCTACTTCTCAAGAGATCTGCCCATCGCCAAAATGCCACCAAAGAAAGCCACCAACGCCTCTGTTTACGTCGTCCTCATAGCCACCTCAATTGACTCCGTCCACGCGTCTCTCGAATCCGCGAACGAACGCGTCGCGGAGGCCAAAAGCGAAGGAACTGCCAAGCCGAAAGTCGAAGTCCAGGACCTGATCGGAGGAAGTATAACTATCAATCCCGTCGCAGGGAAGAAACCTGCAGCCAAAGTCAAAGCAGTCAAGAAAGAAAGCGAGGAAGAGGAACCCGAAGCGAAGCCCGCGCCAAAGAAAACAAAGACGCCTGCTGAGCAGCGCGCCGCCAACGCGACGAAACGGAAACCTCCGATCGATGCATCGGAATTACCGGATAATTATAAGGAGTTGTTGCAGGGCACGGGAAGTGCTTTGAAAGGGCTGTCGATATTTGTTACAGGTGTTCCGCCGACGCTAGGAAGGAATAATGCTGAGCAATTGGTGAAAAGTTATGGAGGGAAGGTTGCGAGCAGTTTGAGTGGGAAGACGAGTTATGTTGTTGTGGGTAATGACGCGGGTCCTGTTAAGTAAGTTTGCCTTTTCCACAATGTTATTGAATCTGCTGAACCGTATTGAGGCTTGAGAAGATCGAGTCTCTTGGTCTCGCCACATTGGATGAGGAAGGACTCGTTAGACTTATTGAGGACGGTGGTGGTAAGCAATCCGGAGACGACGATGAGGAAGAAGAACCAGAACCTGCAAACAACAAGAAGAGAAAGACGAAGGCCTGAGTGGGCTTTTGATTGTGGCATGGAGAGTACTGTCTCGAGCCATTTCAATGTGTTCGTTTACTTTCCTCGCATGTTTTCGTCAATAGCTGTGCAAACGCACTATGTTTACTAATCGGGTATGTTAATTACATGTCTGTGTATGATATTGCTTGAGATTATACCTTGGGGAACTACTATAACATTAAATTCAAAAAGTCGATTTTGAAGCTTTGTGTTCATTTGGTACCACGAATTTATCACGTGAGCCTATCCTTTCATTTCTGTATCGATCTGATTATTGACCCAAAGAGCCTCCCAATCTGCAACTATCGATGCATAGCGCGTCCCGAGTCCTTATTTTATTTCCATCTTATGATCCCGCCAAACAGACAGCGAGAACAATATTTCGTCAGGTTCGCGCTGCCTCTCCTACTTCTGTTTGGTTCTTGATGGGTTTTTGTTTCCAGCGCATTATGCAGTCTATAACAAGCTTAGTATTTCGAAGCTCCTTACATGAGACACATATGTTTATCAACAGCCATGCCAGAGCCGGATCAGCTATATCATGACGGAATATGATCTTAAATCGGCAGTTGCTTCCTGCCGCCTAACCCAGTCAAGAAGTTCATAAATTCAGCACGGTTCTCCTATACCAAGGAGCACTTGGCATTGCGCACATCAAGCATTTCAGTCAACTTCGTGTTCATTGATATTGACACGTCCTTTCAGTACCTGGGCCTAATGCAGATCAAATATTCAAAGTGCAAACGGGGAAAGATAAGATAGCCAGTACCGAGGTCGAGTCATGCAGTCGATCCCATTGCCGCCCGGGCAAGCTGGAGTCATCCCGCTTCGAGAAGGTCCTTGGATCGGCGAGAAAGGCTTAGGAAGGTACAAGACTCTTGGTACTGTACGATGCCGCTGCCAGTTTTCCATTCGCTTGAGGGAATGAGTGCCGAGACTTGTAGTGGAGGCGAATAAAGTGCGCCCGACCAAGAAACGTAGATGTTATAATTCCTATATAGGTGCTTGTATGGTAGGCAAATATTCTCGGATCACCATCTGTCGAGATACTGTTGGATTTTCACGATGCATTTCTCTACCATCCTTCCTGTTTTCGCGGCTTCGTTGTCGCTGGTCTCAGCTCTATCTCCTACGGATGCGAGAGTTCCCAGTGATGGAAGTCTTCGTTTGATCAAGACTTCTGAAGCTGATCCCGGAACTTGGGTTACTGAAGATCAGAAGATTGAGCAATATGTTGCTAAGAAAATTGGCTTCATCGATATCACGGATATCAAGGTATGGGAAACGATTGCTTCTTTTGAAAACGCTGTGCTAATATGCCACCAGAACGAGACAGTCCTCAACCGTCTCTCAACAGTCCAGAGCGAGTCTGTCATCCAAGCTCGTGCTGTCACTTATCCCTCCACTCTGACTCATCAGACTGAGGCCAACGCTCTGATCGCAAGGCTAAATACTACTGGACCTAAGAGCTGTAAGTGATTACTCACAGGGCTTCATCGTACCCGACTCTGTGATACAAACTTCTGGTACTAAGGATGCAATGCTAATATCTACGCAGGGTTGACAACACTTACGACGTAAGTCGATTAAACTACATCAGCCTGGAGCAAATTTCAAGACTCTCAAACTTACACCTGTCTAGCTACTTCAATCGTTACTACCGCTCTGCCACCGGTACACAGGCTGGCACATGGTTGCTCGCGCAAGTAAAGAGCGTTGCGTCAACCAACGCCGCCATTACTGTCACGACCTTCACTCACTCCTTCAACCAACCATCAATCATTGCCAAGATCCCAGGAACGAGCCCAAACATCGGTACACTCTCCCCATCCCCTGATCCTCAATTACCTTCACCATTTCTCTAAATCATCCTCGGTTTCTTGAGCTCAAGCTAACAACCCCAAGTCATCGTAGGAGCCCACTACGACTCCACTGGAGGCTCCGCAACAGCGAGAGGACCAGGCGCAGACGACAATGGCTCCGGCGTCGTCACCATTCTTGAAGCTCTTCGCGTCATTGCTGCTTCGGGATTCAAGCCCAAGAACACTCTCGAATTCCACTTTTATGGTGGCGAGGAGGGTGGATTATTGGGATCCCAGCAGGTTTTTGCGAATTATGCTAGCACCGGGAAGAATGTTTTGGCTGTTGTTATTCAGGGTGAGTTGAATACCCTTCCTCCCATCTCCCATACTCGTGGCCCATGAATTGTTCTGGTAGATATTTTGGCTGAGTGCTTGTTCCGTGGTTTTGTAATAGAAGCATCGGTCACTGACTCACAAATAGATATGACGGGATACTCTCCCTCCGGCAAAGTCAGCGTCTACACCGATTACAGTGACTCTGGACTTGTATCCTACGTCCGAAAGGTCGTGACCCAGTACACCGGTATCACCTATACCACAGACAAGTGTGGCTACGGATGTTCTGATCATGCTTCTGCTTACTCCAATGGATTCCGTATGCATCCCCATTTCTGATTGTTTCTCACCTATGTCAGGATCATGGTCCGGGAAGTTGATTGCTGTGCACGTTTATTGACCATATGATTCATAGCTGCGAGTTACGTTTGCGACGAAGTGGTCAAGACGAGTTCTCCATACATTCACAGCCCAAATGATGCGCTCTCCACTATTATGTGGGATGCTGTCCTGAGACATACCAAGGTGAGCCCAAATATCCCATATATACATGTTCTGCTCATTGGCTGACTCATCCCATAGTTCACTGTTGGCTTCTTGATTGAAGCTACCTATATGTAGATATCTCCACTCGGAAAAGTGGCGAAGATGCAGATACGCTGATCTTACCTTGCCATTACTGTGCTTCAGAAGAGGAGGATAGCTAGTATTGCTTGGTAAAGTAGATTTGAGCGACACGGCAAATTTTACTTCATACCTACCACGTTTTTAATGTGAATATGTCAGCTCACAGCCTTTTAATAGAAATCTTATTACTTTCCCTCTGCTCTGGCGCTTGAGATCTCGAACTGAATATTCACTTCAAACAAGAATTCCCACATCATTGCACCTATTTATCTAGTATTACCGTCATCTCGGAACTTCATACCTCGAGATAGAGCCCAGTAGCAAGCAAGGATGCCTTTAAATCCAAGAGGAAAAACAAGCGTCCAAACATTCTCGCACGCCTGAAACTCAAATTCAAGAAATTTAACTTCAGGGAATGGAAGGCGGAGAAGAAGACCACTTCTAATGCGGTTTGATCTGTAGGAAGATAGTTTTGTCTCAGGCCTGAAATCCAAATTTTACGCTATTCGACAATCCAGTTCGACGACTAGAGATTTAGTTCTGCAGTGACGAGTCACCTCCACTGCGATTCGGTGAAATATATATATTCCTCCTCAGTGACAGCAACTTTAGATTTGACAATGAAATTCCTAGAGTCTCAGAAGACCTCACGAGACTGAAATTGACTCTTCGAATTTGTATCTCCCATTTTTTCTATCAGTCCTGTTCACAATCGTCGATAGTTGGAATGAAATCTCGTTCACGAGGGATGCAGGGAACCAAGCACCCCAGCACCTGGTGGGCAAGCTCTGCATAGTTCAGGATCATGCTTATGTGAGCAGTGTCTGCCCAACGACGAGCTGTAAGGTTCTTTTATACGGGAGCGCTTCCGGATAAGGTCTATTGTTCAGGTTGTGGTTGGGGAGGTTCACTGACAAGAGAATAGTGAATGAAATTTGTAGAACGTTTATTTGGCCCAGTCTTTTAGCTTTGTGTCTAGGGAACAGCTATATGTTATTTTACAGGAGTTCTCAAGGTTTTTGGTACCCTATCGCCACACCCACGGCAGAGACGCATATTTATTTACTGGTACTACGATTATCTTTGTCGTGCGGGCGTGTGTTCACAGTTCCTAGAATCCTCGTCAGCGCGGCTTTCACATTTTGCGAGTATAACTCAAGGGCCAATTGAGTTCCTAAAAAGTTTAGACCAATTATCAGCCGTGTGGAATACGATACCACGAGTGAAGTGACGGTAAATTGACATATGACAGCAGTAATATATGGTTGGAGACTCAGGTGTGCACTTCTGCGCCTACGCTAGCAAAGCTTCCCAGAATAAACGCAGAAAGTACATTTTCAGATTCTGCTCCATAGACACAAGAACCGAATCTCCGGGACCCAGAATGTCCCGGGAAATGTAAGGAGACCATGCAGTTAGCTTCCAGTTGGTTTCAGCCTTGTTCTTGTAGCTTCATTGCAGCATAAGATCCACAATGGCGGCCAAAATGTCTTGGAATGGATGTATTGGCTTCGTAAATAGCATAAATTAAAGGAGACAAACCTAAGGCTTGTGTAGGACATGAAGCGAAAAGAGACATGTAGTCCTTGAGAAAGGCTAGAGCAGAATTCCATGAAAAGCTTTGAGAAGCTGTGGTATCAAGATGAGTGAATGGCAATCTTCTTGAGGGGGCTAGCGAGTAAATTTAACCTGATCCTGCTCCTTACAAATAAATATTATTTAATATCCTTCAAGCATCACCGCATCAGTAGAATCGGCGCAATTGCTCTTGTGGACTGGCAGCAGAGATATCCAGGCGGAACAGGAAGAAGTCTACAGGGGACCTTCGGTACACTGTATCATTATTCAAGCTTGCATCAGACGAATCCTACGAGCGTTGAAGGTGATAGTTAGATTTGCTATTTCCAGATAGAAAAACAATATAGCCTTCAAGACTGTCTCAAAGTGACGGCAAGTCCATAGTCGACAACCATGGTTTAGTTGTGAAGTCCCTGTGCAGACTTTAGTAATAAGGTTCTGTTCAATAATGACAACTGATTTTATCCTCCCTCTCATGACGGCACCCTCACACCTTGTTGTTTCCGTGGCACGGAATATAAGGTTACAAAAGTGCGAAGATGTATAGGTATCTCTGAAAAGGTATTAAGATTGTCATGTAGATAAGTTTTCCATAAGGATTTGACCAGGGTGAGACTTATTCGGCATGGGGGAGCAGACACCCGACTAAATTTGTGATGTCAACAAAGGGTTGAGAGCCGCATGATTTGGGACAATCGCTTCAGTTCGTATCCTGAGATATTGAATTGAAATTGGAACATGTGTATGGAAGATTACATGGTCACGTCTAATATAGAGCCGGTAGCTTTTAGAACAAAAAGAATGCAGCTTTCAGATACTGTGAGATCGAATCACTTAATGTATGGATCAAGCTTTCTCATGCCAAATCACATGGAGTAGAGCTGCTGCAACTTTTTAAGATCCATCGCACAGTTTAATGGTAGCAAGATTTATTGATAACCATTTGTCTGCCTTAACATCTCGAGTCACAACTAAGACTCAGACCCAACCCAAAATTCACCTTAACCATTTTGAGGTATAACCAATTATCTTTATCTAAATCCCGTTACCTTCATGCCTATCTATCTTATCTTCGCCGACTGTAGCTTGGCGGGATTCGATCAGCTTGGGGAATATCGAAGCCCATGGCCTGAGAATGGAGTACAAATTTACCTGGAGATTTCAAGCAGACTTAAATAATGAATTGCTGAGATCAGAAAGCCACCTAAAGTTGGTGCCATGTTTTCTTGAGTTAGTATACCGGGTGTTAGACAACATTAAGAATGTAGTACGAAACCAGAGCAGCGGCCTAGAAGAATTCATTGCCTACGGATGTGACGTTCTCAGCAAGTTCTTTTTCAGTTGCCACATTAGATGTCTTTTGTAAATTATGTTAGAATGGCAGTAGATTGTCGAATGATGATAATCTACCTGGTTCTGACAGTCACTCCTGGCTGTGAGGAAGTCTTTCTTTCACTCTACGATGCAAAAAGCCCAGGCGAAGATCAGAGATACGCGTATATTGATTTCCCTGAATCGTGGCGATCAAGAATCATTTTTGAGCAGATCGAGCTCTGAGGAGAGCCTCTCATAGGTTGAGAATCCAACCTGTGCAAGCATACGAGTCATTTGGACACTCCCCAGGGAAGAAGTGAGTTGCATAGACCACCCCAGCGAGACAGAGGTGATGAATTATTGAGATAACTGATCGAACCTTACAAAAGAATTATCGCTTAGGGGGTGATTAGAATGTGAAGATTGGTTTCAGTGACGTGCTTTGCAGGAGAAGCTTTGGTCTGCAATTTACCTGCCCAGATATCCAAGCTTTCAGAACTACCGGAGATCACGAATGAGGGGAAGAGAAAACTGCAGTATTCGCAAAGTTATGTCTATCTAATGTTGAAGTCATCAAAACAAGTCATAAGAGAAAGTGCCATCTCCGAAGCCCATCCCATCCCATGCCATCCCAGCCCCAACAACCATGCAATGCAAAACACAGAAATCCAGAAGAAGATGAAATATAAATGCAAGAAATTCAATCTCCTAAGCTCCGTCCCAATGCCCAAATTTTCCCGGCCTTGTTCTAACCCAATCTCAAACTTTCGCCTCTCACCAAGACAGTTATGCGTTGCAAGCAACACTGATAACGGTCTGAGGAGGACCCAAAGCCCATGTATCAGTGGAGATCTTGCTCAACGCGTGCTGTCCGTCCACAGTCACGAAAGTACATTTGCTGGCCAAATTTCCAAAGCTTGAGACGAGGGTAGAGATACTGAGGACATTGTTGGTCTTCACAACCGATCCATCAAGGGGTACATCCAAGCTGTAGAAAGCGCCCTCTGAAGGATCTGCACCATCAAACTCGATGTTGATGGTAGTTGGGGCAGGTGGAGGAGGTGGTGGGTAAGAGCCTTGGAGGCAAGAGATTGAGACGACTGTTTGAGGAGGACCGACGACCCAAGTGTTGGTTGGACCTTGCACGAGAGCTGGAGGATAGTCGACAGTGTTCAATGTACACTGAGCGCCGATGTTGATGGTGGATGAAGAGACGGAAGAGATGGAAAGGGCGTTGTAGGTGTACTTGGCAGTGCCGTCGAGGGGGACTTCGAGGGAGTAAGAGGCATCGGCTGCACCATGGAAGATGATCGTACCGGATACTGGAAGGGATGTGCGGACCTCGAGGGGTGCAGCGGATGTGAGAGCGGCGCCGGCGGCCAGGGTCATGAGAGTTGAAAATTGCATGGTGATAGATAATTATTTGAGTGGTAGTGAGGAAGTGTTTCAGATAGTGTATGTGGAAGATGACTGTGAAGATGTGATGATGATCGAGGATGAAGAGAAAGTGAAGTAGGAATCAAGTCTCATTTATACTTCGAGATCACAATAAATGGCTCTCGTTTGAGAGGCTGAAGTCAACAAGGTAACTATCTCACACCTGATCACTCGCTAGCACTTACCAATACCGAGACATCCGGGCACAAAATGCTAAATAAAGATACGATATTTAAAGTGTAGGATCTGTAGGATGATGTCTGCATAGCGATATCCTCGATACGAGTGAAGTGTGGAAGGTTTATGGAGTGAAGAGTGATACCAGAGGCAGCAGTTTGCTGCAGTGGGGGCTGAGTTATGATGGAGCTGGAGCTTGACCTCTCACGATGGCTTCAAGCTGATGATGTGTGAGTGCCGAGGCTACTGTAGGTCTGAGTGAGAGTTGTCGGGCCTTTTGCTGAGAAGAGCTGCGATTTCCTTCTCAGCTTGAGCTTCTTCCTCCGAGGAGTCATCATCTCTTGTGTCAAGTGACTCAAGTCTCGGCAAGAACAAATGTCACACAAAATCAAACAACGATGGAAACATACAAACAGGCAAACCTCAATGAAAACATTTCAGCAGTAAAAACACAATCGCACGACCCGAATAATCGGTCAAGTATGGTGTGCCTATCGCAGGTAAGCTAAAATTAAGCTTCTTATTGATTGCCAACAAGGCTCCCCCAGTTTATTTCGAGCGAGGCGTTTAATGACGCCAACATGGCGATGACAGAATCTTAACACAGCACCTGATTGCTGGCCAATAATTATGTGTGCAGAATTTTGGGGAAGTATCAGCTCCGACGGAGTGGTGTGCTGGGATACGAATATCAGCCTTGGTGGCTTGCGTGAGATTGTTGTGATTGAGTCGTTTAAACGGTGGTGTAAAGCCGTGGCTTATCGGAATTGCGCAGCACTACGTACTTTGTGGTGTAGATTGTAGAAGAGCTGAGAATAAGAGATCTTGGCTCTCCTGGAAGGATTGAAGAGTTCTTGCCTCTCCTGGAAGGATTGAAGAGTTCTTGGAAGGATGTTGGTGGCGCTTTTGGTCGGAGCTGTGCCGCACGTGATTAGAGATATTGTACAGTCTGCCTATGGCTTCATGTTGCGGTCCGGAAGAGGTTAAGAGAAGATTTTGCCGGCAGAGAAATTTCCAAGCTACACCCAGGGGT
>JACBAH010007237.1:0-24213 GCA_014282315.1 Neospermospora avenae | reverse complement strand
CAGAGACTGAAGCTGCATTCGTTGACGGCTGGTTCAAGACGGGAGATATTGGAGAATGGGACCCCAACGGTCACTTGCGCATAATTGATAGAAAGAAAAACCTCGTGAAGACTTTGAACGGGGAATACATTGCTCTGGAGAAGGTAGGCGATCTGGGTCGCCTCTATTGACATGAGCTGACCACAGATTCAGCTAGAGTCTCTGTACCGATCTGCAACTATCGTAGGAAACTTGTGTGTTTATGCGTCAACTTCGGAGACGCATCCAATCGTCCTGGTCCAAGCAGTGGAACCTGCCTTGGTCCAGCTTGCCGCCGAGTTGGAGATCACAGGCCATGGTCTCGGCGACTTGGCTCACGATAAGAAGATACAACGAAGTGTTCTAGATCAGCTGCAGGCAGTTGGTAGAAGGTCCGGGCTTGCAGGAGTCGAGATGGTTGTCGGTGTTGTCTTGGCCGACGAAGAGTGGACCCCTGAAAATGTAAGAATCCAGTCAGTCCGTCCGATCTGCCGACCAGATACTGACTCTGTAGAATCTCGTGACTGCCACTTTCAAACTCAATCGGAAAGCATTATTTGAGAGATATCAGAAGGAGATCATGGCAGCGTACGTAGATACCGTGGTGAAGTGAGGCATTTATAAAAGTATGAAGAACCTGAAGCCAATGTAAGGTCTTAGTAGTGTTAGAATTCTGGCTATATAGTTTTCCGGTGCTTCTACATCTAATCAATCAACCATCTTTCTATCAACTACTTTACATGCCGAGTCTCGTAAAGGTACTTCCGTGCTTGTAGACGCCCGCAGTTGATTGGCCGTGAAGATCCGGTGTGGGTCTGATCTCCTTGGCAGTCAGCTTATCGTCATCCCCGCTGTTGGCAACATCAATTAGAATATCCCAGGTTCGTCAACACCTCGATCTGGATCATAATCCGCACCTGAAAATGCCATTCATTATCTTACTCGCCGCGTCATCATGGCCGATATTCCTGCCTTCTATCGGATCTTCTTCCTCTATATCGATCCCCTTATCTGCCTTTCAGGAATCTATATCTTCTTCTTCGATCACGCGTCTTATCTTGCCAGCGGTGTCCCTCACACACTTTTCGGAAGTACTATAAATTCACTTTCTCGATATTTACTGCACGCGCTGGGATCCTACTCCCTGTGCGTCCTCAGTATTCAAATCCTGCTTCTGCATCGATACTCCGAGATCAAGATCTGGCGAATCGTTCAATTCAGTATCTTGTTGGCGGATGTTGGTCTTTTGTACAGCATCCAAACCTCGGATCCCCATGCATTCTGGGACTTAGGCAGTTGGACAAGTGGTGATTGGACGAACAACGGGATCTTGATAGCTGTAGCCGCGATAAGAACTGCGTTTCTGTTGACTGTTCGAACTCCCCTACAAAGGCGAGATCAATCATGAGTTATGACTCGCCAAGAACGTCGGGGTTCGAGTTGATGCTACGGCAAATCTGGAGATCCTCCGCCTACGGAGAATCCGGGGTAATCATACAGTATATCACCATTCAGGGAAGACCCTGCCAGATTGATAGAGGAGGAGTGTTTGTTTACGAAGCGCTTCGATTCCTCACACCGTGGCCAGCAGCGAGCATTCACCTGCCTATTCCGGACAAGAACTACCAAGGCCCTGATTGTCTGGGAAGTGGATATAGACTTTGAGTTGGCAGAAATAAATGTAACATTACATCCTTCCCAACTTAATACGGCTGCGTATTCTCAACCATTCTTCAGGATTCACTCGGATGTCCGATCCCCTCCCTCCTACACCCAAAGGATTACTGTGTCTATGAAGCACTTGGTGGTGGGCGAGCAAGAGACTTACTGATGAATCTGGAGTTCACACCTGTTGAGCAAATTTAGTCACTGTCTCTTAGAAACATAATTATACAACCTGCCTGATGCCTTTTACAAGACACCAACGACCGACCCATTGTGTCTGGAGGTGGCTTCCGCTTCCCGCTCGGTTAATAAAGTGCCGATTGTATCCCACTGTTGACTTCTACCCCACCTTTTACCCTTGGACCTTGGGGTATGGGGTAGTGGGTGGCACGATAGAGGGTAAGAGGAACGCACCCAGTTCAAGTCCATGCTAGAGATGCCTTCCATGTCAAAACCCTGATTATATAGCATTTTCTTTGACCCCGTAGAGATTGGAGGAGCTCAGGAGTCTCATACTCGCGCATGTTTGTGTGACACGGGTGGTGTACGGCCAGCTTAGAAGCGATCGTCCTGGTCATCTGCAACTTTCCTGCCCAATTTCTCTCAAGGAGCAGCGTACTGCACTAGCGCTGGAAATTGTGCATTTATGTTTGATAAGGTATATGCACGAGGGGCATCGATAACCCATACTAGGTCCAGGATCGACATTGGTTGTCCGAGACATTGGCTCGGCATATCATATGGATCGCGTTGTGTGCCGTTTTCCTGTGACTTCTATAAGGACCCGGAGCAATCTCGTCTTCGCTTTCCCCAACACCGTTACTCCCAAAAATTCCGGTGGTATTCGCTATCGGTTGCTGTGATCTTCTTCATCCGGACTCAAGATGGACGAGAAGGATCCCACTGGAGACATAAAAGTCCTTGACTTCAAAGAGGATAAGCATTACTCTGATGTTTCTCTCGACGATGTCTGGACCGCCCCGGAAGAGTGGCATCAACGCCTCATGTCCGAGTACACAGGACAGCATGACGGGAAGAGCGAAACACTACCAGCAGGATCTGATCCTGAACGTGTCGCAAGAGCCATCCTTACCTTGAATGAAGAAGAATCTCTCAGAGAGCTGAAGTCACTTGTCGAAAACTGTTCCAACGACTACACCATTGACCATGTCTTGATTGAACGATGTAAGCAACTGATCGAGGGGAGCGCTGCGTGTGAATTGAGTCCACATGACTGGACTTACGTGATTTGCAAAACTGCCGGTACTGTCCACAACTGGTCCCCGTACGCAGAAGTGAGGGCAGTGACACTGCCATATGATGACCCCGAAGAGCCTTGTGAGAGTATCCGAGCATATGTCATTGGATTCTTCTGGGTTTGTGTCGCTTCTGCAGTCAATACATGTAAGCTACTACGAACTCTCCACCTGTATTCGAGTTGATGAAACATAGTCTTCAGCCCTCGCCAACCGGGTATCTCGATCCCTGGTCAAGTTATTCAGCTTCTTATTGTGCCGATGGGTCGTTTCCTTGCTATGTCTCTGCCAGACTGGGGCTTTCGTCTACGCGGAAAACGATACACACTCAATCCAGGACCCTGGTCCTCCAAGGAGCAGCTTCTAGCAACAATCATTTCTCAAGCAAACACAATTGGAAACTTCACAGGCCTGCTTGTTATGAGGCTGCCGATTTTCTTCGATCAACGCTGGGCTGGCTTCGGATTCGCTATTGTTCTGGCACTTGCGAATCAGATCTTTGGTCTTGGAGCTGCTGGTATGCTGCGTCGGCTCAGCGTCTATCCACAAGAAGCAGTCTGGCCTTCGGTACTTCCGACACTTGCGCTCAACCGTGCTCTGATTCACCCGGAGAACAAGGGGGAGATCATTCGTACGTGTATCAAAATTTGATTTTTTGTAGCTTACTAAAGTGTCCCTAGATGGCTGGAGAATCTCCCGTTACAGATCATTCGTGATTGCCAGTGCCGTATTTCTGGTCTACTACTGGATTCCGAACAGGTTCTTCCAAGCTTTGCGACTATTCAATTGGATGACTTGGATCTCTCCCAACAACAAGAACTTAGCCATCGTCACTGGATCTTATGGCGGAATGGGCTTCAATCCGTTTTCTTCTTGGGATCCGAACGCATCTGGGTCAACAGCCATGAATGCTCCATTCTTCGCACAGCTCCAACAATATTGTATGCGCGCAATTGCCGGCCTAGTTATTCTGATCATGTACTACACAAACGTTGCATGGGCTGCATACATGCCCATCAACTCGAACGCGGCATTCGACAAGAACATGGGGTCCTACAACATCAGCAAGGTACTCACGCCAGATAGCAGAGTTGACATCGATGCCTACAAAGAGTACGGTCCCCCCTACTACGCCGTCGCCAATTTATTCGTCACTGGTGCAAATTTCGTGTACTATACCTTTTCGATTGTGTACGTATTCGTCAAGTACTGGAAACCTCTGAAGAAAGCGTTCGTTGGCATCGTTGTCAATACGATCAAGCGACGATCAATCTACACCGGCTTCACGGATGGCCATACTCGACTGATGAAGCCTTATAAGGAAGTTCCAGAGTGGTGGTACACAATCGTCTTTGTTTTTGGCTTTGTCGTGTCCGTCGTAGGTGTGGCTGCCTGGCCAACGCAAACCCCATGGTGGTCAATCCTAATCGTTGTTGGCGTTGGATCTCTCTTGACCATTCCCTGGATCATTATCGAATCGATTGCAGCAACAGGGATTTCTCTAAACGTTATATGGCAGGTTCTTCCGGGGATCATCTGGCCGGGTCAACCGCTTCCTCAATTAATCATTCTGATGCTCGGAGGTGCTTTCGAGCAGATGGCCGGTGCTTTTGCCGGCGATTTGAAGTACGCCCATTACGCCAAACTACCACCTCGAGCTGTGTTCCGAGGGCATATTGCGTCTTGTGTTGTCAACTGCTTCATCTACTGCGGAATGCTAGAAGTCATGGTGGTTTACTTCAACGGAGATAATACACTTTGTCAATGGAATAATAAACAATACATGGTTTGCCAATACGCCAACTCGGTCTACGCTTCTGTCATCTCCTTTGGTGCGTTCGGAACAAACAACATGTTCGCGCTGTACCCGATCCTTCCCTGGTGTTTCTTGATTGGCGCCGTCCTGGGACTCATCTGGGTCCTCACGGAGCAAGCAGCACCACGTATTCGGCAAAAGATACAGTCTCGCATGGACGCAAAACAAGCTGTTTCCTTTGACAAATACATGTGGAAACCTGCCTCCGCTATCCTGGCAACTTTGAACCCAGCCGTCGCACTTTCTGGCGCCTTACAATGGGCAGGCAATACCAATCTCTCTTACGCCACGCTGGGAATCTTTATTGCATGGTTTTTCCAATACTACCTGAAGCGTCGCTATACTGCCTGGTGGGGAAAGTATGCATACATGGTTTTTGCAGGTTTGAGCGTCGGTGTGGCTATCTCTGGTCTGATCGTTACACTTGTCTTCAGTTTTGGGGTAGGCAAGGATGCGAATTTGGGATGGTGGGGAAACAATGTTGCGCTGAGAGGAGTGGATTACCTGCTATATAATAATAATGCCAGTTTGTTGGCGGTGCCGGAGGGCGGGTTTGGGTTGGCCAAGGAGGATTATCCGCTTCGTTGGTAGATATCCATGGTCCATGTAGTTAATGTCTATGGAATTTATTATGACTTTGCTTTATAAACAGGCACTCCGATCTTAATCATCCGTAAATTTCAGAAGCTGTAGGTTTTCCAAGACCAGTTTCAGGCTATCGCGCGAGGATGACGAATGAAGAGGAGATATGCTACTACACATCTTTTGACAGAAAATAACAATAAAGGTCAATGCGTAAGCGAAACTTCATCATCTGACCAAATCATCAACATTACACGTTGCAACCAATCGTTGCCATTACGCATCACCAACAGCCAAAGCCGACCGAGCGAGACATTTATTGGAAACGCTCAGGCAAGGGATATTCGTCTCCGGAGTCTGCCTCGTCCTACAAATAAAACGTACTGATATCATCAAGTATTTACACGACTTTATCAAATTACGATGGTGATATCCTATGATCTTTTCGTGACTTTGACTTTCATCCAGAAGATATTTTCCAAATTGAAAAGTGGAAGTAGTTTAAATAAAGTCGTACGAACACTTGATGACTTTATTAAATAAGTCCTTGTTTCGCCTAGGACAAATCTCTCCGACCTTGCTCTTTCTAATTCACTGATATTAGAAACTATAGTTATATTTCTTAGGTAAAATTTAAAGATAGTATCGCCGGGTAACGACAAGAATGAGCATAGAAAAGTTTTTTTGCACGTCGCAACACGTTGCAGGGGTAATATATAGGGTCGTTCTCCTTCCCCAAGACACGTCTGGGGTTTCTTTTACGTGGGCGGTTATGTTAATATAGGGAGGTTTGAGGTGAGTAAGGAAGTCACGATATGAAGGTACCTTTTTTAGGATTGAACGAGGGGTTTCGGGTTTCTGGCAAAGACAGCTGTATATGGATGAAGCTCTTCAAGTGCTACAAAATGCGGTAATAATACCGTTGCCAATGACTATCAGTCTGTGGATATTATACTCCAATCGGCAAATCAAGAATAGTCATTGAATCATACCCATGTTTTGGGTTTCGGATTCTTTCGAATATTTCCAGGCTGATCGGAATCATCACCGGCCGCGGACAATTGTTCAAATAATAGCTGTCAGACTCGTATGAGTGTTTGATTGTTTCTACCGGTCATTTTTCTTAAATCATAAGTCTGTTTTTAATCTTTCTTCGAACTTGTCGCAAAGGAAGTTCGTTCAGCTTGGCTGCATATCCACGAGTGCTGCACAGAGAAATCAGCTAGTCGTGGCTACATCTTAACAAGGATCTACTATGCAGGCAGTACGGGCGTTGCAGTCCTATAGTGTGAAGATTTGCTCGGCAATACAGGATTCAGGAGCACAAGCAGGCATTCTGTTCGAACTACATACCTAAAGCCTTTGCTGCTCTGCTTTGAAGCTCGAGATAAGGACATTTCTCACGAATTGCACCTCTGAGTTAGTACCTTCTTCGTGTAACGTCTGAAGATGACTGAAGACTTTTAGATATTATTGAATTGACAACAACTAAGCGTGGCGCAAAATCATGAAGACAGCACATCAATGATGCGAAGCTGCTTCGGAGTCGGATTAACGAACACCTTTCTTTCCACCAAGCTCGATGTCAACAAGAACTGGGAGCTTCCGACTCACTGGCCCCAAGCTCTTTTGGGAGAAGCTTCCGTCGTCCTTGATCGCGTCCAGGTGACGAATCATATACAGAATGTGATCTCTGGGGCCGATTGGTCTCCCGTACCAGGGTCGATAAAGATCCGGCATTCTCTCTCCCAATTGAACACTCTTTCTCACTCCCAAGATAGTTTTCGCAAACTGTCTCCAATAAATGTCTCGTTCGGTCGGCTTTGGTTTTTGGCGACGCGTGATGTAGATGTACAAGCAATGGATCAGGAATACTGTTACATATCCTATGACAATAATCGTGACTGAAGCGAGGAAGGATCTTGCGGTCAAAAGAGGGGTTTCAGAGCCGCACGAGAGAGGCAAAGAATGAGGTGTCGACTGATAGACCATGCCAGTGGATGCCATTTCTGCCCTGTGTGAGGATTGGACTTTTAATGATTGGATGGAGTACCCAGAAAGCAAGGAAGTTGAGGAGTTTGTCTATCGGATTAAGTTCAAAAACTGCAAAAAAGTTCGTAGAAAAGTACCGCGGAGCTAAAAATTAGCAGCTTTCTTCGGCATTCACGGCGTGGTGACATGACGATGTGACGGTGTTTTTGAAGTGGGCTTGTTAGCAAAAGAAATTAGCAGAGAAAGTTGCTGCTAAGATAAGCCGCCTTGTATAGCAACAACTTAGCGAGACAGCCTATTAAGAGTGTATCATTTCCAGCGTCCTGGAGGTTTTCACGATCGTCGCTTAGCACCACTCGAGGGACTCCAATTCCCATAATGCTCCAACAGACTCTGACCCATATCTTCGACGTCAATAATAGATATCATTCTACTACTGGATAGGTACGGATCAGGAATTGCTGCGGCCGAGTAAGGCTGCCGATTCAGGGCTTCGTGCGTTACATGCATCCCCACACGCCCGGCTGCGGTGCATTTCCCCCACGATCCCTTGCAATGGCACTGTGACACGCCATTGATGACTCTCGTAGCCTGCATGAGACGCCCAATCTTAGAGCTGAAGCTCGCATAACATCTCAAGCTTGAACCTCGATTCCAATACAAATAAACGTCCATAAATAGAGAGGCAGCACCCATGAGTCTACGGTGACTGCCTGGCTCTTTCTCCCACGGACAATCATCCTTCTACGGTAACATATCGGTATTCCGAGACTCGATCACCACAAATTCCAGGCACTATACAGACGCTTCTGACGAGAGACATATATGATCGTGCTGGTTCAACTCGCGTCTGCCGGTCGCAATCTACCCTGCAGCTTCGCCCTACCTACGGAGATCAACAACGCTTTTGGTTTTCTACACGACCCGTTTTGTGACCACGCTAGAAGCCGGTAGCCATGTCGTATAACTACGGCTCCTCTAGCTTCGCTCCGTCCAGCTTCAATCCGTCCAGCATCGCCTTCAATCCGTCAAGCTTTGCTCCGAGCGTCGATCAATCGCCAGAGGACGACGAAGCCGAGCTTAGCGATAGCAGCAGTGATCGACCTGCCTCATCTAATAGTGGATACCACACTCTCTACATCCTGAAATTCACGCAACCCTTCGAGGGCTTGCATTGGAGCATGTTTATACAAGCTCCAGGCGAGACTAGTGGTCCCGTCTACGACATCCGGTATTCTGAAGGGATAGATAGCTGGGAACGCAACAAGACGTTTGCAAAATATACTTCGGCCGACGAGATGATTTGGCACGATGGGACGGCAGACAAGTATGTTGGCCGGGATTGCATCGGCCTGTTCGATGACGAAGAAGTGATAGCGTTTGTCGATATCATATCCGATACGCCACTGCCGATAGGAGCGAGTGAGGATGAGAACTGCCAGGAGTGGGTCAAAGAAGTGATAAGACGAGCGGTGTCTGAGAATTACTTGCTTGAGGGTGCGCGGGAGAATTTGGATGAGGTTGCTAGCTTTTGAGACAGGCTTGTGGAGCATCAATTGCTTTTCCGTGATCTGCTGAGCTTGTGGTTCTGTACCCGTGGGAAGCGTAGGAAGCTCGTCGATCTGGGTTTTGCGCATGTGGAAAGTACAAGCTAGGAGGCCAGCACTGAAATGACATTTATCAAATTCGGCACTGCCAAGTTCTGGCTATCCATGCATATACTTCCGCGTGCGAGATTCAGGGCAGCTCTTATCTTGCATCATCCTAAATGCAAGATTGAACCACCCAAACGCATGCATGAAATTGCAAGATATACGCTTGCTTGACGCCAGATACCATCTTCAAGAACGGCACGCTTTGATATAGGAGAGCGCCGTATGCAAAGTTCAGTCCCAGAACGATCTCCTGGGTGTGAAGAAGAACAGTTGGATCGGCAAGATCAGTTTCTCCTTGATTAATGATCATGTTTTTCGACACTAAGTAATCTTCTTCTTCTTCTTCAAATCCACTGCGGCTCAAAAGAGATTATTCTTTAATTAATTAATTAACTTAATCAAGGAGTCTATAGCGAGAGCTACAGATGTCGAGGGGTATACGTACCCTTATAGTACTAACCCCTAGCGAGACGCTACGTAATACTGCACTGAACCCTCTATATCCTAGAAGACACAATTTTATAGAACGCATTACTAAAGTAAAGAGATTAAATCACGGATAATTATGAATTGCGAGAAAAAGGCTACCTAGGTTTGAGTACTTGATTTACGACTCGCATTTCAGATAAGACTAAACGGGGCAGTCGACAAAACGACGTGTACGTTGGCTAGGAAGTCCCGAATCCCAAATCCTGATGCCGTATCCGACGGTAACCTCTCACCGTAATTCAGATCAGGTCCTGGATGCTGATAAATTTCCTGATCTGAATCTCTAACATGACGAACGATGTCACGAGAAGGGAAAGCTAGATAGAGCTTCTGAAAAGGGAGTGGGGAAGTTAAAGATGTCGCTGCGCCATGCATCACAATCTTAGGGTTTGCACTCGACTTGTATGAAAACACTCACATATGAGAAGAATTGAGATACTAAGTTAGTAGTCTGTATTCCTTGAGGTAGGATGATGAGGAAAGAGCTAGATGGGGTCCTGGACGGGGCTCGGGGGAATAGGTACGTATCGTCGCTGCGATGTGCAACAAAAGCTCCGGATCTCAACATGCTCAACGGGGAGCAGTTGCTACAATCTGACGGTGGTTGACAGGGCTTCTAAGCTTCCAGATGAACTAAGTGAATTGGATGGAGGTTGTGGACAAGGGTCAGGGCAGTCTTATATAGCGCTGCGACTTGCAACGAAAACTGTACACATTAGTCTTTTCTTCATCTGAGGTTAGTTTACTAAGCTTATTGGAACGTTGCAGTGATTTAATCCCCTTTCGAAAGTTCTGTGAGGATCAGTGTATATGCTATCTGACAGCTGGGTTAGACTTCTAGAAGCGCCTCGTCGCAGCTGATATCGGGACTGGGTGGTGGAACATGGCTTGGATTCATAGTGGAATGTGGCTACCATGTACCATACCTATGAAGCAGTCAATGGCAACGAGAATCAAGATGAGTTTCATATTTTGCAGAGCTTCGACTCATGCCTCACAGTATCTATAATTCAGTGTACAGCCACAAAGGCTAGCAGAAGAATGCCCCTCAGGACCCCTAGCCTGTCACGTTCGATGTGTACCGAGTAGAAGCAAAGTTGGTATTGCGAAGAACCTCAGGTACGTATAGACGATGCGATATGCAACAAAAGTTTCAAACTTCGTGTAAGGCGCTTCTCGGGACTTTGCCGTCATTATAAAGACGCTGGCAGCCTGACTCCCGAATAAGGCAGAACGTCGGATGAGACTTGAATGACTCGACGATGACGGAAACGGAGGTGGAGGTGGAGGTGGAGCAGAGGTGTGGCGGTGCGGAGGTGTGTACGTGGCTGTGCGAACTAGGAATCAAATCTGGACTGCGCCACCGTTTGCTTTACGGAGAGCTAGGTGCTTGTAGCTGGAAATACGGAGATGGCCCGATCTGGGCTGATAACGGATTTGCCGGGTTCCGAATTACCTAGGTAGTCTCTGAAGGCTTGCGCACGGTCCGAAAGAGGAGAGGCAGAGGCAGAGAGGATGCTGTTGCGAGTAAGAACAAGGGAAAGCGTACGAAATGATATGTAATTAAATGTCTCGGAAGGACTGCAATTGGGGAGATCTCGTGACACAGGTCAAGAATCTCTGTAATCGCCAATGCTCAGTCACGATTCTTCTATCATCAACTCATGAGTGCTGGTGCGTGACTTTCTTCTCAGTAGTAGTTGCGTACCTAGGTATCTAGTTATCGATCAATACAGGTCTGGGAACAAGAACAATGACATTTGGAACAATGACAATGACAATTGGAACTTTGAATCCAAATGAAACGCTCGCGTGCTCAACTTCCTATTCCCCGCAGAGCTACTTGAAAAGTGCCTACGGAGGGACACTATGAACTGCCGTCAAACTTAAAGAGGATCGTGTCACAGTGTAAATGGAATACCGATGGCAGCCACAAGATAATTACCCCTCTCGTTCCCGACTGACTCGTGGTGTTTTCATGTTTTCATGAATTCATGTCTTCTTATTCCGTCTTTCTTTAGAATAACAGACACCGACAATAATTGTTTCTTTGTTTCTTTTGCCCGACTGACTGACTGATTGACTGACTGACTGACTGACTGACTGACTGACTGACTGACTGACTGACTGACTGAAGAGTTGAGATATGCGTAAGTCCATCATTCCTTTCTTCTATCTTGGCACCATCTTCCTGGTCCGATCCATGCAATGCGGACGCCCTCCAGGTATCAGCGCAACTGTCTCTGATGAAACATCCATCCGGAACGAATGGCCCAAGCATAAAGTTGCGGATGTCATGTCATATCATGGCTTTCTGAATTATGTCAGAAAGCTCGGCGCCAGCGATCAAGGAACTCCAAGATCTCACAAGCTTTGTCAAGCAATCAAGCAATTGAAGCTTCAATGCCCAGCCAAGCCCGACCGACTCCTTGGATGCTGGCTGCATCGTGGTACTGTAGCATCGCGCAACGCAACAAACACGCATACGAATGGAAGAATCGAGTCACACAACAATATAAATGAACAGCTCTATCATCCATCTGTACGGTAGATAGGTAAGATACGAGAATACACCGAGTGATCGAATCAACATCTCGGATCCCAGGAATATTCATATCCATATCCATAACCACAACCAACATTATGATTCTCTTGGCGGTATTTGTGGATCCCACCGCTGGCCCTTGTCTTGGACCCCCATTCCCTGGCCCTGCTCAACCTACAGGCCTATTTGAACGTCGCCTTTCCCTCGTGCCCCTCCGCCGCGTTCCTGTAAAACCACGATTCTCCTTTACGGACTTTCCAACAACACCACGACCGCCACCGCGACCACCATCACGACATCTACATCTATACCTCATTATCCCGCACTCTACATCGATGAAGAAGAACTCTCGGATTTCCAATTCTAATTCATCTGCAGATCGCATTCGCTCCTGGGCACGATCCAAAGCGCATGGCACCCTTTCAGTCTCCGCATCGAGCCAACAGACTCTCCCCATAAGCAATCCATCCGCTTCCCTCCAAAGCACTCGAACGCCCTCCAGTCTTCGAAATGACACCACAAATATCCCTCCCTTCCCCTCAACAGACATTAATGGCCTCGCCCGCCAGTCTTCGAAACCCACAGTCAACAATGTCGGTGAGGAGGATACAACGTCCGATACTCCTCCACCAGCTCCACCTCCTGAAGTTGATGGGGAGGGGAATATCGTGAACAATGACGAGAAGCCTGCCAAGAATCACGTCGCTAAGCGATTCTGGCTGACTGCTAAAACCATCCTCTTGTCCAGCTATATCAACATTTTGCTGGTCTTTGTTCCCATTGGTATTGCCGCAAAGGCAGCCAAGCTAAATGCAGGTGTTGTCTTCGCAATGAATGCCGTGGCTATCGTACCTCTCGCAGGTCTACTCAGTCATGCTACCGAAAGTGTGGCGAAGAGAATGGGTGATACCATCGGTGCACTAATGAACGTTACTTTTGGTAACGCGGTTGAACTTATCATCTTGTATGGCCCCCTCTTACCCCAGATGCGCGACTGCATTATGCTAACAGAAGTAGCATGTATGTCTACCTCACAAGAGATCAAGATAAGAAAGAGAGAGAAGCCCTCTTAAAGGCATTATCAAATCAATCGAGTCCCATATCACCTGGCTTTTCTTTCCTTTGGTTTCCCTGCTCTGCATGTTTGTGATTGAAGACCTATGCTCACATTGTATCTCGCCGTTTACAGTATTGCTCTCGTAAAGGTTTGTCTGCTCTCATTTATTTTCTCACCGAGTAACGCTAACTTTGAAAGAATGAAATCCGTATCGTCCAGGCATCCCTACTCGGTTCCATCCTTGCAAACTTGCTCTTGATTCTAGGCATGTGTTTCTTGGTTGGTGGACTACGATACCGCGAGCAGGTGAGTGGCTTCTCACTTTTGACTGGATTTCGCTGACATGGTCAGATTTACAATAGTACCGTCACTCAGATGAGTGCTTGTCTGTTGAGTTTGAGTGTCATGAGTTTGTTGCTTCCGGTATATAATCTACTGCTCCTCTTCCATCGCATTACTAACTTGATAGACTGCTTTCCATGCCTCCTTTGCACAAAAGGCAACGGCTAAGGCAAATTCTGCTGTGCTCAAAGTTAGTCGCGGTACAAGTGTGGTATGTTCCCTGCCCTACCGAGTTTACTCTAATCTAAGTTTCTAGATCCTCCTCTTCGTCTACGTTCTGTATCTACTCTTCCAACTCAAGTCTCATGCGTACATGTACGAGAGCACTCCACAACACATTATCGACGAAGAATTAGCGCCTGGCCCAGTCGCTCAATGGATGGAAACGTCCTCGGATGATTCTTCTTCCTCGTCCAGCTCTGACTCCGAACACTCAAGTGGCTCCAACACCACTGCTAAACGCTTCAAGCGTGTCATGCGAGGTGGCAAACGTCATCGCAAGTCTAGCCTAGGATCCAAAGAGACCAATGAGAAAATCGAGCCAAGTCGTACTCCATCCTTCGGCGCTAGTTCAGTATCTCCTGTCAACACCGATCATGTCATTGATGAACACCGTCTTGGTGCAATCGATTTCGGGGAGGAAGGCGATGATGAGAATCAGATGCGAGGCAGTCGCAAGAACTCCGTCATCCGTCGCTCTAAGAAGGAAGTGAAGAAGGAAAAGGAACGAAGACGCCATGAAAAGAAAGCCCGCAAATCAGCCCGCCGAAATGGCGACGATACAGTCACAGAAGGCGTCGAAATGTCCGAGAAGCCCAATGATGCCGATGCACCTCGTCGTGTCGATTTCGCAATCAAGCCAGAGCAAGAACGTGCTGAACAGACTGATTCTTCTCAGACTCAGAAAAGACCATTCAACCTTCGCAACATCTCCAGTATCCGTCCGCAAATCCCAAAGACATTCTCTCAGAATGTGTTCATGCAGCCTGGTCCTCAGAGCCCTGTCCCTTCTGGTTCCATCCCGCGCGTCCGGTACGGGATTAGGAGAACAAACTCTTTGCCTGATCGTCTGAATCAAACGATGTCGGGTCCCGCAACTCCTGGTGCAGTATCGGGCATAACATCATCTCGGGTAAACAGTCTCGCCATCTCGGTCAACAAGAACAACGCGGAAGAAGATGACGAGAACATTTCCCGCACCACGGCTATGGTCCTCCTGCTCATCTCCACCGGTCTCGTAGCTCTCTGTGCAGAATTCATGGTCGATGCTATCAATGATGTCGTGGCTTCTAACTCGGGTGTCAGTGAAGCGTTTATTGGCCTTATCATCCTGCCAATCGTGGGAAACGCGGCCGAGCACGTGACTGCAGTTACGGTGGGTGCAACATCACGTTGCTATCGACTCTTGACTGACTATGATCTAGGTGGCCAGCAAAAATAAAATGGACTTGGCGATTGGTGTTGCTGTTGGTAGTAGTATACAAATCGGTGTGTTTTCCCCCTCTTCCCTGTAGCAGATCACGTGACAGGTGGGCTGTTGGCTAATGTAGAACAGCACTCTTCGTGACCCCCTTCGTCGTCCTCCTCGGCTGGGCAATGGACAAAAACATGTCCTTGTACTTCACTCTCTTCGAAACAGTCTCCCTTTTCGTCTCGGCTTTCATCGTCAATTTCCTGGTCTTGGATGGAAGAAGTAATTATCTTGAAGGAGCGCTCCTGTGTGCCGCATACGTGATTATTGCAGTTGCGGCCTTCTTTTACCCGAATGCGGATCAACAGAGTAATCTTGGAGGCGCGGATATAGTTGGTAGGAGTATTGCGTGGGCTGCTGGGGGGTCTTAGATGAGGGAATGAAGAGAAGGCGTGGGTTGTGGAAGATGCTTGGGCTAGGCCCTATCAGATTGGATCGCGGCAATGCTAGAAGATGGAATGGAAAGCGGTGGTCAATTTGGGGTTAGATCATGGTAGCACCAGTACTTGTGACTATAGTCGATGCTTGAATGACGGTGTTCGCTCTTGAGGCGTTGGTCGTTGGATAATCCTTTACTATTCATAGTTGCGGTAATTTCTCATAGTTTTCACATTCCTCTTAAATGTACTTGAACAATGAACTCACTCCATCGCTTTCCTCTGCCGGAATCTTGTTTCATGCATGATTTCATTCGATTCGATAAATCTGAGACAATCATCAGGCATACCATGCTTTTCCCCTCTCGCTACGATTCCGGGTTCCCCAATCGCTTCGCTCAAGCAGGCACGGATATAGTTCTGGGACTTCCACCTCACTACAGATTAAGAATTGGAAATTAGATGGGAGTAGAGGCGTTTCTTTAGCTCCCAGAATAATTACTCCCTCCCTTAGGTAGTAGGTAGGTAATTAGTTAGTCCAGCACCGCCAGGAGTAAGATATAAGTAAGGTCGAGGCCGATCCGATTCTTGACGGGCGAAGCGACATGTTTTCATGATACTAAAGTCATCAAGAAAATATACGACTTATTATTCATTGTCGCTAAGGTTTTATGGGACATTAGAGACTTGGGTTTGCAAAGTGATCAAAGGGTTAGATGACATGAGATTTAAGATCGCTACGGTATTACAGGACATTGGAAACTTGATTTTACAAAGTCATATCATTATGCAATGACTATAGTGCCAGACAACAGTAGGAGTGACGCTACGTGCCACACTGTCCACCGGAGAAGAAGGTGGCCGAGTTCGGCAAGCGACGATGCGGGAATCGAAGTAAACGATACTCTATTCCTTGATATCATAAATATACAGTGTCATGAAACAAGTAAGTGACACTAAGAGACAGACTACGAATCTCCCGAACAATTTTTGAAGAAGTTAGATCCCCAGTAGCTCAGCAGTTTACAGCTTTAATAGGTTTGCTACTTTGTTAATATCGGCCGCTTGTTACTCCGGTCGAGAGCCACGCTCCGCTTCGAAAATTTGAAGGACTTCAAGGCCGACCTAAACAAGCATAAGAAGTTTCCGCTACGCCTGCTACCATGAGGGCTCGCGGCAGAGGATTCCTTCCGACTTCTCATTGTGCTCGGTCTGATCGACCAGGTCTTCCAAGGACTACGTTGCTGGGAGGATATACAGCAACTGGATCCCGGTCCGTCAGGATCCAGGGTTCTTGTCAAGGAGTCAGTCTTGCATCTTCCAGGATAGTTGTCTGGCTATCGGCGTCATGAAAAAGTGGCCGTTTAAGCCAAGCAAATTTACATCTACAAGTAGATGTGCTAAATCAATTTTGTGACATTATTATACTTCCAAGTTAAAGTCATATGAAATTGTCGTGACATTACAATAATAGAGAATGGAAGCTATAGAAAGCTTTCGTAATTTTAAGATCTAGTATCGCAAGGTGCCCGTTTGTCTTGACTGCCATCTTATTCTGGCATCGATAGCCTGGCCAACCGCAGATATAAAGAGGAGAATGCAGATCCAAAAGGTGCCATGGGATCATCATCACATGACGAGAAGGTGTGATGGGATTGGTAACAAGTGGGATGGAGAAGGCCGTACGGTCGAGACGAAGCGAAAGCTAAGTGTTGTCGAAAATATGAGTTGGAATGACAGGTTTCTGACCTCCGCCTGAGCACCTTGATTTGCCGAAGTACACTTTAAAGAGCATTCTTGGAGCTGCATGTAAGTACAGCAGGCACAAATAGATGGCCATATTGATTTATCAAATGAACCAGTCGAATAAGATTCCTAAGGGTGTCACTCGTCCTTGGCTTCATGCCATGTAGGGTCAACATTCTCTCGGTACTGTTCCTCAGAGGAATATGGTATCTCAACCGGAATCAAGATGGAGTGAACGCTTTGATACCAGCAGATTCAGTGAAAACTTCAGAAACATGTATTGCTGAAGGCAAAATAGAAGAAGTCCTGCATAAGTACACAAGCTTGCGGACAAAATTAAACCAATTTCAATACTTGAGCATACTAAATCAAACCTCGATCTTATCATCTCCGACTGCGCCGTTAATCTACAAATTTCTTGTCTAATGCCATTCTCACGACCTCCCTAAGATCCTCCATAAGTCCTTCCGGGCATTCAGTAGCTGCAAAATGACCACCGTCATCCCTTTCGTTGTAGAAAATTAGATTCCCTGTCCTCTCCACGGCCCGCTTCGAACTCGGCTCCGTGTCCCAATGAAAGCTTGTGTATCCAAACAGAGTCTTGATTCTGTTCTTGGGCAGCATGGCCAATTCAGCGAAATTCTCGTGTCGAATATTTTCGTAGTACGGTAAACTTGAAGTCATAATCGAATTGCTGAAGTAGTATAGCGACACCGTTGTCAGAATATGCTTCTTCCACTCGAGCAAACCTTGTTTCTCGGGATCGGCTGCCTCATTGTATTTCTCCCCTAACCATACCATGATCCCAACAGGATTGTCTTGCAGCATCCACCCTATCGTGTGAGGGCGAGTGCGCATCATAATCGCGTATCCCATGTGATTCTCAAGCCAATCGTCAACTCTGGCTTGGACTTCTGATTCCCTTTTCGTCAACTTCCCGCCTTTTGGCAGCGGCGCTGGTGCAAAGTTGAAATGTATGGCCTTGCAGGAGTCAGAATATTTCGCGCGCCAAGTTCCCTTCCAACCCAATGACCCCTATCTCCAGTCTGGACCGCAAACTCTTTGTAACCCAATCGCAACATCAGTCTGTGGAATATTCGTGCTGTATCCTGGAGTTTCCAACCTTTCGGAGGTCCAGAAGACCAACAGAAGCCTGGAAGACTGGGTACCACGCAGTGGAAGGGGACTTCAGATCTGGCGTCTGTAAGGGGATTGATGACGCGACTGAACTCGTAAAACGATCCTGGCCACCCATGTACCAAAAGGAGCGGATATGCGGATTCGGCTTCGGATCGTTGGTGGATGAAATGGATAGTTAGACCTTCAATCTCGGTTGTGAAATGTGGCCACTGATTCATGACCTTCTGCTCCTCATACCAGTCGTACTCGTCCGTCCAAGCCTTATACAGATCCGTGGCCCATTCTGTGGTAAATCCATACTCGGTCCCAGCATTTGGCACAATATCACGAGTAGGCACTCGTGTATCGTGGATTTTCCGGACGTATCTCTCCACCTCTTCTTTTGGAATATCGATCTTGAAAGGCTTTACTTCCTCCGACATGGCTTCGGGTGGTATCTAAACCGCTCAAAAAAAATCCAGAATAGTAATTTGGGAGCGAAATATTGATTTATTAGTTGCTGAGCGAAGGATCTTTCTACAACTCAAATGCCTTAAAGTCAGATAAAATGTATTGAATAACGATTGAATCTGGAGATTAGCGGATTTCTTCATAAAAATCGAACTTCAGTATTCCATGCACCATGCTCCAAGCACCAAGTCTGAATTGTAGTTGGAGAGATAGTCCTGACAAGCTCCCCAATGACGATGCGGGGTATTGTCGCTCGGAGATTTCCGTATCTGGACGAATAATTACTGGCTATGGTTCCGAACCTTGGCAGAGAGCATGATGGCATTTGAATAGAGGTGTTCCAGGATCCTAGCCGGAGATGTCGCCTATGGCCACCTTCAACTCGACGGTAAGTCTTGGGGGGCTGCTTTGAGTTGTACGGGGCGTGTAGATCTGCGGCTCTTTAGCGTCGGTCTGAATCATTACGAAGCGGGGATTGTACTTTTCCGCCTTTATTCACACTATTGCGTCACTTCTGATTGTTTTTGTACCTGAAAGCTTCTAGATCGAAGGTCACTTAGTCAATGGCGGCATAGACCAGCGAACCGATCCCCTGTGTGTTCGTAAATCCTCATGGAATAAAAGGCTTCCCGGACGAGGGGACCACTAAGATAACATCTAGGCGGGGTGTTGTTCCTACATAACCTTGAATCTCTCTGTAGATCGAGGACCTTCGGCGTCATATTTATTTTCTGATCAAGAAATCCCAAACAATCTTAAAGTCAACAAAAATGCCATCCCTCAACCCGACTGAGATCGAAGATAAGGCCTGGAAGCACGGCTTCGCCTTTACCGACGAAGAGAAGCTTGTCCGTATCCACTACATTGACAGTCCAGCTCAAGGCAAGGAGAAAGGGGTTCTGCTCCTAATTCACGGATATCCAAACACCTCATATCAATGGCGACATGTCATCACGCCTTTTTCAAAAGCTGGCTACCGAACAATCGCATGCGACTATCGAGGAGCTGGGGATTCCTCGCACCCGAAAGATGGTTATGATAAAGTGACCGTCGCCGATGATTTACACAAAGTAGTTCACGACCACCTAGGCATCAAGGATCCCATCCATGTCGTTGGGCAAGATATTGGAGGAATGGTTGCACACGCCTATGCAGCTTCGCACGCAGATCACACGAAATCAGTCATGTTTGGTGAATGCCCCCTCCCAGGGGCGAAGCCATACGAAACAGGATTCAAGTCTAGTCCCGGGATGTGGCATTTCTCCTTTCAGCAGCAG
Organism: Neospermospora avenae; assembly: GCA_014282315.1. Taxonomy (NCBI): domain Eukaryota; kingdom Fungi; phylum Ascomycota; class Leotiomycetes; order Helotiales; family Ploettnerulaceae; genus Neospermospora; species Neospermospora avenae. The sequence continues at coordinate 4,335 of JACBAH010007237.1, read as the reverse complement.
CTCGATCTACCGGAATTACTTACCCAAGGCAAAGAGGACATCTACATCAAGCATTTCTACGACCGCCTCTGTTTCAATCCAGTCGGCATTACAGCCCGAGATGTGGAGCATTACGCGGCAAGCTTCAGGCAACCTGGTGGTATGAGAGCGGGATTTGCACTATATCGCGCGTTTCCACAAGATGCCAACGACAATCAGAAAATGGGGAAAACCGGGATGTTGAAGATGCCTGCTGCTGCACTTTGTGGAGAGATGAGCATTCTGTTAGAGGTTGCAGAGGAGCAGACGAAGGAATACTACAGTAATGTTGAGGTGGTGAAGATTGATCAGAGTGGCCACTGGACAGCGGAAGAAAACCCAGTGGATTTTGTGAAGAAGGTTACCGATTTCCTTGATAAGCATAATTGAGTTGAGATATAGTTGTGATAGTTTCTGAGTAGCATCGAAGTATGAGGTGTACCAGTAGTTGCGTTACTGTTCGTTGATTGTTTGTATGACTTTTGAAAATGCGGTCGTCCTTCATTGGCCGGCTCGAAGCCTTTCCGCGGAGAATTTTTTTACAGAAGAACAATACGGTGTCACAACTGCGATACATCACACTTTAAATTACCCGCGAACTGATCGCATATTCATCCCTTTAAAGTCGGTCCAAGTACGTCGGCGCGGTCAGTGAGACAAACTGGTTTGCGACTTTCATCTCAATCAATCAGCAATCAGGGATATGAGCATTTGGAGAAAAGCTGCCAAAGCATTGTGCACGTTTTACATTCCGAGAAATCTTACTTCTCCGATGATTGCCAAATATAGATTCGTCAGGTAGTATCCATCAGGTGTTTACATTGATGTCTCAGATCTCTCGCTTAGCGAGTGGCGAGGTGTAACCAGATCGTTATGTTGATACTGTCGTTTTGGAATTTCAAAAATGTCCTTGTATCAAAATATAGAAGAGAGAAACTCCAAGATCTGGCTAAAGAATTACCTGGGCTAGAGTTTCACTATTTTGATTTTTGGATCTGTCTCTGCACGATCGCTGCACACTTATTTTGGCTTTATTCTGCCCCGAAGTTTGAATTCATCTCTTCCATGAACCGGGCCGATATGTCACGCTTTATGAGAGGATCTTCAAAATATATCATAAAGCCATAATATTAGTCTGGTAGCAGAACGCACAGGTATAACTGTATGACGCAGAAGATTTCCGCCACTAAAGAGTACCAGACAAGGTAGCAAGAGTAAGTATTCGTCTCTAAGTATCATATCTCCGCCTTGAATGGTCTTTCCTTCAGGGCACAAACTCCAGTGGTTTGAACCATATCTCCATCCTTACATATCAACATGGACCGACCACCAAGTTCTCGACCAAACCTCCGCTCCATCCTAACTTACCTCACCCTTTCCCTGGCCCACACCCAAGTAGGCTACAGCACAACCTCCATCTCGGGCTTTCAAGCCATGCACGGTTTCCTCGCAGCGTACGGACACCTCGATCCCATCTCCAAAACAGGTTACAACATGGGCGTTACGCCTCAACAACTCGCCGCTTCATTCGTGAACTTCGGTGCCATGCTCGGCATGCTGGCTTCCATTCCTCTGCGCAAGTTCCTGAGTCGAAGACACGGACTGTGGTTTGCTTGCGTGGTTTCAGTCGTCGGATCGGGATTGCAATTGAAGCCTTCGAATGTAGCGGGACTTTATGCACGACGATGCGTCATTGGGATCTCGAATGGTCTGTTTGTGAGTTTTGCAAAAGCATACGTTGTTGAGAGCGCGCCTGTGAGGTACAAGACTGGTATCTTGAAGGGTTTCATGGTTTGGACGTCTGCGGGCAGTTTGTTGGGTGCGGTGACAAATAATTTCACCAAGGGTATCAAGACGAGTTGGGCCTATAAGATACCGTTGACGTGCCATATTACGATTCCGGCTTGTTTGGTGGTGTTGCTTCTGTTTGTGCCAGAATCTCCGGGCTGGTTGGTACAAAGAGGAAACGTGAGCGAGGCTATGAATGAGCTTGCAAAGTTCAAGAATCAAAGTTTACTGCCGGAGGGTCTGGACAAGGAACTTCTCGACATCTGTTCACGCGCTGAGGGCGAACGCGAGAAGACGAACGGAAAAGAAATTCCGTTTCTCGAGATATGGAAAAGAGAGCATCGCATCCGAACACTCCTCTGTCTCGCCATAGTCGTCTCCAATGCCTCGTCTGGGATCTGGCTCATGCTCTCTTACGGAACCGTGATGTTCCAACTCGCCGGTATCAATCCGACGCACCAGGCATTTCACGCATCTATCTACAATAACCTCGCCAACCTCCTCGGGACAGTCCTCGGTCTCTACCTTCTCAGATCAGCAGTGCGTCGTCGGACTATGATCGTTACTGGACACTTCATTTCCGGGTTATGTATGCTAGGTGTTGCTGTCTCGTTCACTGTAGCTCCAGGATCCGAATGGGCGAAAAGCGCCGTTCTCGTGATGATTATAGCGCATGGGTTCTTATACTATGCATTATCTGCTGTGGTAGTGATGCCGCTTTGCGAGGAGATCGTCGAGGAAAGGTATCAAGGAGTTACGGTGAGACTTGGGATGACTGTCAATTACATACTTGCCTGTAAGGTCAAATTTGCCATATGTTCATCAACTAACTCTCTATTCTTGTACGAGTTTATCAATGACGTCTGACTAAAAGAATAGGGCTCATCGCTTTCACTATGCCATACTTCATCAATCCTCGAGAATTGAACTGGGGTCCCAAAGTTGCTTACATATGGGCTGCTTCGAACATTCTTACTGGTCGTAAGTGTACTTTCCAATTCTCTATGATGTGCTCGTACCTAGTAGAGATTACGAGTGCCATGATACTAAGATTTTTTGTAGTATTCTTTTTCTTCTTCTTGCCCGAAACAAAAATGAGTGGACCGGAGCGGGGTAAAGGTGGCTTCCGGAGTGACAAATCTTCTTCGAAACTTGGAGTTCATGATAGAAGTCCAGCTCAGGGAGACTGATCAAATACCCCTTATTTGATCCGCTGTTCGGTGACATCTGCCGAATTGAATCAGCATTCTCCGAGCAGAGGGTAGTTCAAAGAGGGAGAAAGATTAGCATTAGCGAGATAATCCTTACATAATCACTCAAAACATAGTTCCTTCGAAAATAAGAGTTAATTTTCACTGACATTTAATTTCCGCTTATCATGAAATGAGCTTGTTTGCTCGAGGCGTAGGAAATCTGTCACAGGCAAAGCAACAGGCAAAGCAGGACCTCCCTCACCTTACTGAAGCGATTAAATAGTTAAACGACTTTATTATACCACTTCGCGAAGAAAAATACTATAGTGAGAAGTCAAAGTGTCGAAGATATTATATGAAACTACGAAGATGATATTTTGAGGTTGTCTGTATATACTTCATGACTTTGGTAAGTGTTGACTTTAGGTTCAAGGTTACTTCGCCGGAACGAAGTTCCCCGGCAGCGGCTTACCTTGCTACTTTTACACGTATTCTTGTATAGTACTGAAGCTTTAAAAGCTTTGAATAGTAGCGCAGGGGATATCGCCTTTAAACAACAATGACCAATCACACACTCTCAACCACAAAATAGGTACTTCATACCAGGTACTAAACAAAAAGTAGTTTCCTTTGCTGTCAGAATTTTCTTCTGGACTACAGTAACACTTATTTCGGGTTATTTTCTCAAAATGCTACTAATCAAGAGAAATGCCCGACCTGTCCCGGCACCATGAGCACCACCAAGATGAGATTCCCGCTTCGCGACAGCTACATATCCCAACTCAAGCAGCGTTTACAAGACAACAACTTCAACCAGGGTGCGCACTCATTCCGTTCTCACTCTCAAGATCAAATCGCCAAGGTCCCCATGGAATCCTCCGCCCAACAATCCGCAGCATCATTAAAAACAGTCGTCACCTCGTCCGGCTTCAGCGCTCTATTCATAATATAATCCACACAATGCATAGTATGATGCTTTCCAAAACTGCCCTTATCCACCCACCTACTCTCCTCTCTCTTGTGCGCAAACAGGAACCTACCCTGTTTCTCCCACGAGTAGACACAATGCGCAATATGCAGGTCTTGGGTCGAGAAGAGCCATTTGTATTCGCCTTGTTTGACGATGGACGGCGGCACGACGCGCGTGAGTGAGGGGTCGGAATACCATTCCCAGGTGCGGGTGGAGATGTAGCGCTCTTGCAGTGTGAGGTCGATGCATTGTGCGGGCAGCCAGATGAAGGCCATCACGTCGAAGACGCAGCCGCGGGAGCGGGCGATGCGTGCGGTGTTGCCGCAGGTTGTGTTGAGGGCTGTGAAGATTTCGTCGGGTTGGGGG
>JACBAH010007236.1:0-24197 GCA_014282315.1 Neospermospora avenae | reverse complement strand
GGAGAGCCGAGACCAAAGGAGAAGAAGATGTGCCCGTGCGAAATGATCTCTTCCTTTTGTGATGCCTGAGACACACTCTTCACTTGCACCCTCTCTCCCCTCCACCCTCCACCCTCCACGAGTCATCGGGCACACCCTCTCTGTCGTTCCGTCCCGTTCCGCCTCTACTACCCCTCCCTTCGCCCTCGGTCGTCTTGCTTGATTACCAGCAATGGCGACTTTCTCGGTTCTAGAAGCTTTACAAACACTATGCACATCAATTCCCGACTGGAACTCACGCTTGGACGAGCTCAATGGCCAGATTGCACTGAGACAAATCGAGCTCGCCAAATTGACTGAGAACGGTCGACCCCCCACCCGATCCATCAAGAATAAAGGCTCGACCGAGTCTCTAAGGCCCAAAGATAGCAACGAAAACCCTTTCTCCTTCGAAAATTCAGATGATCATGGCGAATGTGCACCAAATCCTTTCGACACGCCAAAATCTGCCTACAATGGCTTGACGCGATCAGCTTCTGCGGCAGCGAGAGCACACATTACATTTCCTCCTAGGACGGGTTCGGATTCTGGTCCATCACCAGGTCCATTACCACGAAATGGTGCACAATCTCCTGCACAAGGACGGATAAGTCCTGCAGTCTTACGGAAACGGAAGACAGAATCTATGGCATCGGGAGAATCTCTTGTGCCAAAGTTTAGGTCGAGATCTATGATAATAGTGTACTACGATGATAGGGTACAGCTTGCATTCGAGGAAATCGTCAAGTTTGTGAGTGGAAGTAGGAATTCTATGCGGAAGGGGAAAATGGCTGCAAAAATGGCGGAAATGAAGAGAGCTGCGGAATTGGCAATAGGAAGTGATGAGGACGACGAGGATGAGGATGGAGAGGTCGATGACTTCAGCAACGGGATTCCAGACAGCTCGGGCAATCTGTTGGTTGCTGCCCAAAGGTCGACGCGTAGTCCGAGGCAAATTGATCATCTAAGTTCTGGGGGAATGGAGCCTGATATTGTTCCAGAGCCACAGCCGCCCAAGCTGAAATTTGTTTCTACGAGACAAATGGGTCCATCAAGGACGCCTGTAAAGGCCGGCAACTATGGAGCATCGCCAAATTTCACTATGCTGAGAGGCTACCGAAGAGGGGGAGGAGAGGCTCCAGACATCTTCGACGAACTGGACAAGGGGCTTGAATGGTGTCAGGGGCATTGTGAGCATGCTGCTCATCAATTTCTACGAGATGGGGATTGCGGTAAAGAAATCCAGAACATCAAGAAAAAATTGTTGGAAGTACAAGAAGCAGCTGAGAAGGAAATCGAGAAGCTGAAGAAAGAGGAGGCAGAGGCCCTCAAGGTCGAGCCCAAGCCAGCAAATGCGACGAACGGTCTACAACTCAAGGCACCGAATATCAGGAAAGACTTGCCGGTGTTGAACAGTCTTGAAGTGGACGACGATATGGAGGTTGACGATGAGGGGGTAGACGATATGCTTCCTCCGCCAAAACTGGTGTTCCAGAGATCAAGGGACATTTGAGGCTACGGAAACGAATTTTGCATTTTTATGATACCATATTTGAGTATTTCAGCGAGCGAGCGAGCGGTTGGTGCATGAGGGGACTTGATTGCAGGCGAATAAGGGCGACATATACGTTTCTTCTAACATCTCAACTGCATATTGGAGGTCTTAGGGTAAAAGCATGAAGGCCGACCTTGTTTGCTCGTTTGGTGCCGTTAACGAATCATCGTGAGGTAAGGATCGCCTGTTTTGGGGATCAAAAAATCTTTCAAAGGCTTCGAGTTATTCTATAATATGCATGGGAACAATGCAGTGTGAAATTTCACAACTGCAATATATAGTAACGAGCTTTCTCAATGCATGCTTGATTAATATTCAAGTTTTCGTCTCACTCATGCAGAGCACATCATCTCGCCCATCGAGAATCAAAGCCCAATCTACATTCATATGACGGATCATGGTAACACTATATACTTCTCGAGATGTTTGGGTATCGCACCGAGCAACTTCTTCTCCGCCAACCACTTCTTCGAGAACAGCCTGTCTGCGTATCTATATGCACCATCACACAAGATTGTGACAACGGTGTGTCCCTTGCCAAGCTTCTTGGCAACCTCTTTCGCGGCTGCTACGTTCAAACACGAGCTAGCCCCAAGATACAACCCCTCCTCATCCAAGCAGCGGTACACCATTTCGATGCTCTTCTCATCACTGATATCCATCGATCCATCCAACAAGTCGATATCCGGCTGCAAGTTGTCCGTCACACGTCCCTGGCCAATACCTTCCGTGATACTCGACCCAGATCTCTCTTTGAGCTCTCCGCCAGAAGTGATGTACGAGTGTAAAACACTTCCTGGAGGATCCGCCAAATAGCATTTAACCTTCCCATTCGACACCGTCTTCAGATACCTCGTTGTGCCCGCCAAAGTCCCTCCGGTCCCGGTAGCGCAAGTAAAAGCATCAACCTTCCCCTTCGTTTGAGCCCAGATCTCTGGTCCCGTCGTCTCAATATGTGCCTTCCTATTCGCAATATTATCAAACTGGTTCGTCCAAACCGCATTGTCCAATCGATCCGCATGTCTCTTCGCTTGATGATTGTAATTCTCCGGATTATCAAACGCAACTGCTGGGACGGGATATACTTCCGCGCCTAATAGGCGCAAGAGATCGATTTTGCCTTGCGATTGTGTATTAGGCATGTAGATTACTAGTTTGTAGCCTTTGGATCGACAGACGTGTGCAAGTCCAATGCCGGTATTTCCTGCGGTACCTTCGACGACTGTCCCGCCTGGTTTTAATAATCCTTTTTCTTCGGCATCTTTGACGACGTAGAGGGCTGCACGGTCTTTGATGGAGCCGCCGGGGTTCATGAATTCGGCTTTGCCGAGGACTTCGCAGCCAGTCGCATCGGAGATGTGGTTCAGACGGATGAGAGGTGTATTTCCAATTGCTAAGGAGGAAGGTCTTAGAGCCGTGTTGTGATGAAGCTATGGAGGGGTAGTTTACCTCCAGTCAAACCCTTGACAACTCCTTGAGCTTTGGAAACGCCAATTCCGTAGGCATTGGCTGCTTCCATCTGTGCAGCGCTGTCTACTGCCCGCCGAGCAGTAGTGGCGAAAGTTCGTACCCCGAGTCTGAACATCTTTGCGGTGTTCATTGTGCTCTGAGCTTGAATTTCTGAGAGATGATGTACTCTGAGCTCGAGCTCGAGCTTAACCGATGTCGCCATCAACAAAGCCGAAGTTTAACCATACCGCATCTGGCCTCGGCCTTGATTGATTGCTCTTGCATAAGCATAAGCGGGACCATCCGTGCATCTTAAAGCTAGGATTAGGTGCCTTAATGTCTATCTATTATTAGACCTCGAAATTCCTCAGCCTCCTTCTGGATTCACGTTTTAGACAAGAAGCTCTCTCATTCAATTGCGGACTCCGTACTTCTCAACTTTTCTGCAAAAACTCGCATATTATACAAAATGTCTGCCATACAAGATATCGCAAACCACGTCCGGGAAGACGCCCAGATCAAGAGCGAGTTCAACGACACACCCTCGATAACAATGACCCCTCCTCCTACACAACCAGAAGGCCTCTTCGGCCCCGAACTCGTCTCTCCAGAAATTGCAGCTTCTCTACCACCCACATACATATTACGCGCGCTGCGGAGATCAGACTATGGAATTGGCTTTCTGGATGTCTTGCGCGTTCTTACGACTGTAGGAGATATTTCTGAAGAAGCGTGGAATGAGAGATACGATTGGATGAATGGTCAAGGGAAGGGGGGGTACTACTTGTTGGTTATCGAGGACCAGGGAAGAATTGTCGGGACGGGAGCGTTGCTTGTGGAGAGGAAATTGTAGGTTTGCTTTCAACCCCGCAACTCGAAGAGCGAATGTAAACACTAATTGCGCTACTTGTAGTATCCACAACCTCGGACTCGTTGGTCATATTGAAGACATTGCCGTCGCAAAAGATCAGCAAGGGAAGAAACTCGGCTTGAAACTCATCCAAGCACTGGATTTCGTTGCGGAGAAAGTCGGTTGTTATAAGTGTATTCTGGATTGCAGTGAAGCAAATGAGGGATTCTATGTTAAGTGTGGATATAAGAGGGCCGGATTGGAGATGGCGCATTATTATGATGGGAGCACGAGTAAAGACATGCCGGGTAAGCCGAAGACTTCTTGAGAGGAGATTCGGGTTCAGAGAGGGAGTGTATAGATGAGAGCGATTAACTGTATCATAGGGAGTCGGTTGTAGTTATAGGATGGGACGCAGAGGATTAGAAATAGCACCCTCAAGGCAAATGGGTATATAATTAGATATGATACTTTCATCTTGCAAGCTTTATCTTGCCGTACTGAAAGCCTCGCACTCCATTGCTGACCCAGCACTCCTCTCCATCGACCAACGAATCGACCTTTACAATGCCTTCAACTGCATGGCCTCCTTCGATAGCCCATCGTCTCGTGGTGCCGATCTGACCTCCACTACTTGCAGGCGGTGTCGTCCACTTACCGACCCTCCAGAAGAAACAGCTTGTCAAGCTCCCCTCCATGATTTCTCCATCCTTATCGCTAACCAGCAACACCTCTTTTTTCTCTGAGTAGTCCTTGATGCCCACCCGCTCTCGAGCGCTGTCATACATATCTCGACTCGTAGTCTTGTAGTTGGTATACAGAGATGGCGGGGTACAAACAGAATCAGGAATGATCTCGAAAGCCTGGCTTTTCGGCGCATCTCCATACACAACGTCATCCTCGCCGAGCCTCAGAGCTCCACCCGTGAGAGGACTTACTTCCATCTCGGACCCAGCACTCGATGGCGGTGGTATTCTCTCAGGAAATAAAGCCCATCGCTCAACAGCCGGCACAGGATTTGTCTCGACCGTGATGACACCCTCGTGACTCAACAGCGTCTTGACTTTCAAGGGCGTGTCCGACTTACTGTCAACAGCCTCGTTAAGCTTTTCTAGTAGGAAATTGAAGCCCTCGGTGCCACGAATAGAGTCGGCGGCTTTGGTCCATCCAAAGTGCTCGGCAGCTTGTAGCATACGATCCCGGTGATAGGGCAACATGTAAAATGGGCTGAAGAATTTGATTTCGCCATCCCAGGCCGCGGTGTTTATTGTGAGTGAAATAAGTAGAGGATCGTAGCGAAGGGAGGAGAAAAGTTGAAAGTCAGGTGAAGATGCCATGACTCTGGATTGTCGGTGTGAACTGATGACTTGTTCGTTGTTTTGTTGAACGAGGCTGACGGAGTTCGTGTCCGGTCAAGCGAGTCGAGAATCCCAGATTGATCATCCAGGATTTGTGATAATGTCCGGAACTAAGCCCGGGACTTTGGCTTGTCGTGAAGTCACAAGCTCTAGGATATTTTGAGGACTTTGGATTTGTGCTTTAATAAAGTTCTGGCATGGTTTCATGACTTTTATATTCCGAGCCTCGGAAGAGTCGACCGAATTGTTCGGTCAGAGGTCGCCGGGCCCCACCTACCTGCACCAAACCTTGATGTACTGATTCGCGAGATACAATACAAAGACATCGATATCGACTAGGAGTGCATGTCAAATAGTGTATAAAGCTTTCGACGTCCGGAGACATCGATGCTAAAACCGAATCGATTGAAAGACAATGGCTGATAGAGTTCATCTTCTTCTTTTGGGACCGGAAATGGAACGACATCTTCACTACATGACGCGAAAGCGCCATACAAAAACCAAAGATAGACCGCAATAGGACGGGCGCAGAGACAGTGTAACATTGACAATATATAGTCCTAAATGGGGCCAGAGTTTTATGCTTTCACAAACCAATCTGAACCGGTTGACCGTTCTCGACCTTCCAACTGTGGTCTCATGATAGTCTTATGATATTTGGTTCATCTGCAGACGCGCAAACAATAGTCGTAAGAAAGAAAGGCACCTACCTGCAAAAATAGTATCAATCAGGATGCCACGTGATGCGTGCAGGCCGGCCGGATGTCAGCGCTAGCGTTTAGCGGCAAAGGCGGACTTGCGTTGAAGATCGTTCAGGCTCCCAGACCGAAGCTGAGTGTCAATACAGGCACCTCAACGAACCACATCCACCACCCTCGAGGCATCGCACCTCTAATGACTTGACTTGATATCTTTGTGCAGTTCCTGCAAGTCTGCAGATCATCATCGCAAATATGGTTTATGATTGGGAAAACAAGGAGGATATATGCTATCGCATGTATATCGAGGAGAAGAAGTCCCTCGAGGACATCATGGAATTCATGAAAGAGGAACACAAGTTCGCGCCCAGGTATGTTGATGCAGCCAGACGTACTTCCCCGTACAGGTCCATATCAACATCCATACCAACCCATATCGTCGTCCGTACACTCACTCACTACCCTACCTACCTACCTACCTACCTACCTACCTACGTCTGTCCCGAGCCCTACCGTACTGACCTCCACTCCTCTTTCGCAGCAAACGTGCGTTCCAGACACAATTCAAACGCTGGGACTTCCCCTCCAAACAGAACCCCGCCCATAAGAACGCTGCCCTTGTGCAACGCGTCAAAGAGCTATGGGACTGCAATACTTCCCAGCGGGATATGCTCCGCACCCTGAACGAAGAGGGATACGATATAAAGGAGCGCGAGTTAATGCGAGTTCGTGCGAAGAATCGATGGCTGCTGAGAGTACCGAATGGAATGAAAACGAAGAAGAGCTCCGATCAAGATGTCATCAGTCAGCTCCAGCATGCTCTCTATCCTGGTGAGCAAATGGCAGACGCGGAGGCGGACGATGAAGCCTTGGACGATATCACTATGCCAGAAGCACGGATCTCACGAGGAGATTCTCCGCCTCTCAGCCCAGAAGTTATGAGGAAAAGACAAGAGCGTCTCAATAAGCTTCAAGCGGAGTCTGCTGAGCGTTGGGCTTCTAGAAAACGTCGTCGTCGGACTCGTGGCTGGGCAGGCTTACCAGCTGATCCTCCTGGACCTCCCAGGTTTCCATCCGAGACGACTATCGATGAGAGCAAAGCTTTTCTGAGTCTTGACAACCGTTTATACCGTGATATCCGCGCTCGGTTCCAGAGAATCTGTGAGGAAACTGATATCATCAAGAAGACAATTGCTGGTCCAGAGCGTTGGGAAGCAGCTAAGGATAGGCTTGTACAGGAAAGTCCGCATTTGCAGTCGGTGTTCTGGGCCAATGAAGATAACCAGGAGGCGAAGAAACTCGCCCTAGATGTTGTCTGTAGCGATGTGACGAAGAGAATGAGAACGCTGGAACGACGAATGACCATCGCGGAAGCCAAAAACTCTCTTGGTGTAAATCCTGAGGAGTCTCGCCAATTGCGAAACGCATTCTATCAAGTCCTCAAGGGGGACCATTTCACTAGTAAGCTCGAGGCCGGCGAAGACCATTGGAAGGAGCTAAAGGCAACCTGGATCAATGGCTCCCCACTTCTTCAGAGTATCCTCGCACCAGGAGATACAGACCCTCAGCACCAAGAAAAAGTGAAAGCTATGGAAGTGCTCTGTAGGGACGTCATGAAGCGACTACGTGATGACCAGACCAAGCGTGATCCTACCAGAAAAAAGAAATTTGATTCCAATTTCACAGTCCCAACAGCCGACTTGAACCCTTTCGAATCGAGTAACTTCCAACCTGGCCCTGATGAGAGCCTGATCCGTGCTGCTGCTCAGGCCCAGAGTCAGATACAGATCCAGAACCAAAACCAAACACTTCCTCAATCTCGAACTAAATCTCGAGCCCAGCCCATGCCAAATCACATTCAGCCTCAACAGCAGCCTCGTCAACAGGTCATGCTTGATCATAACGACATGCAAATCGATCCTTCACTACTTCTTGCTGCTGCAAACGACCCGTCGCTAATGAACAGAGGCATGCAGAACCGATTCACTGACCCATACGCCGACCAGCAGTACGCTGCTCAAGCTTCTCAAGCCTCTTTCCAGACCCAGCCCGCATCATTCTCATTCTATTTCCGCCTACATCCTAATTCCGAGGTTACTTCACAGGCTAGAATATGGGTCAGCAGTATGAATTCTACCTCGCTGGATGAGCTACGACAGCTAGCAATTGCTAAGTTTCCTGGTACAATTGCCATCACTGTCGAGGGAGTGATCAAGCCGCCAAATGGTACCGAAATGCTACTTCCGATTGAGCAGGATGATGAATTAGAAGCTTATCTTGCAGCAATCGGAGGTGTGAAGCCAATGTTCGCTGTTCAGCTGGTCTCTGCATGGAAAAACACTGGCCAGATGTGATCGTTGGTTTTTCAGGATGTGAGTCTGTACATTCGTTGGAGTCTTGAGCAGAATTAGGCGTTTGAGAATTATTTGCTGGTTGGCGAGGCGTTGGGGGTGGACCACATGTCAGACTTTCTCCTCGCGAGGACGAGCTTTGCAAAACTTGTATTGGCACAGCAGCATAACTTTTCATGAAATGAAATGGAGTGAGCATTTTGAGCGTATCGTAATGATTGTTTACTCCCTGAAGCCAGACACTGCTCAATCTCTTGCTTGACCCTACCTACATAGTATCCTAAGAGTAAAATGGTTAATTAGGCATGTGTTATAATACGTTTAAAAAGTGATTGTAGATCTTGGCTCCAAACTGCTATTAAAGTTAGGGGAGCAACATGATTAAACATATGCACCTATGGCGTTACTGCACAGTAATCCACCAGCCTGCATTCAAAGCGAAAGAGTGGGGAAGCAAGCTCCCGAAAGCTTCAGCTGCACCGCAAGCGCAAGTGAAGCCATACATTATAAACAATTCCTCCCATTTTCCACCACCCTCTCCTCTCAGCTTCCTCCCTGCCTGGATGTACTGCACATGTAACACCATCAATTCATAATTCGTCCCCGTCCACTACACAAATACAAAGATGGTTTTCAGAGCCTCCTCGAGAGCTCTTCAAGCTAATCTTCGCAAATCCTCGGCCTCAACTCCATGTCTCCGAGCCACGGCAAGATATACGCAAGTGCGCCATGAATCGACAGAGAAAAAGCCAGTTGCGCCTGGGGAATCGCTAGGCCGGACTTTCAAGGGCCAACTATACGAAAGTGCTGCTGGGCGATTAGAGCGTGAGAGGGCAGAACAGGCCCGTTTCTCGAAACAGAGGAACGAGGGCGCTGGGGGCCGGAATTCTGCTGTGACTTTTGGTAAAGTCATCATTTTTTACGTTGTGGGACGGAATGGCTAATTTGCATAAGTAATTATCTCTATGGCACTTGGAGGATACTACTTCGGAAGCAGCAGTGTCCCAACTCTTTCGACGGCATCAACTGTTCCTCTATCTGCGACTATACCTCCAAAACACAATGTCTCTGGTTCGAATATGGAAGCTGCATGGACGGACTTTGTGGAGATAGTCGGAAAGGAGAATGTCTCAACTGTCGAAACGGATCTACAGCACCATGCTGGTAGTGACTGGAGCTCGCATATTGGGACAGACACCGAGCGACCTTTTCTGATTGTATACCCTTCCACTACGGAAGAAGTGAGTGCTATCATGAAGGTGTGTCATAGACGACGGATACCAGTGACAGGATATAGTGGCGGCACGAGTCTGGAAGGACATTTTGCGCCTACTAGAGGAGGTATTTGTGTAGATTTCGGACGTATGGACAAGATTCTGAAGTTGCATAAAGAGGATATGGATGTTGTAGTGCAACCGGCAGTTGGATGGGAGCGTCTCAATGAAGAATTGGCTGAGGACAACTTGTTCTTCCCACCGGATCCGGGACCAGGTGCCATGATTGGGGGTATGGTTGGAACGGGATGTAGTGGGACAAACGCGTACCGATATGGAACGATGCGAGAATGGGTACTGAGTCTAACGGTTGTGCTTGCGGATGGGACAATCATCAAGACTAGGCAGCGACCCAGGAAAAGCAGTGCTGGGTACGATCTAACGAAAATGTTCATCGGAAGTGAAGGCACACTAGGGCTGGTGACAGAGGCTGTTCTCAAGGTCACAACGAAGCCAAACACTACATCTGTTGCAGTGTGTAGTTTTGGAAGTATAAGACAGGCAGCGAACTGCGTTTCTAAAGTCGTCAGTGAAGGCGTACCTATTGCCGCGATCGAGATCCTAGACGATGTGCAAATGAAATGTGTCAATGCCTCAAAAATGACAGACAGGGCGTGGACTGAAGCACCAACCCTCTTCTTCAAATTCGCAGGTACGCCGTCTGCAGTTAAAGAGCAAGTTGGCATGGTTCAGCGGCTAGCTAAGAGCACTGGAAGCAAGACTTTCGAGTTCGCTAGGACGGAAACCGAGCAGGTTGATCTTTGGGGCGCAAGAAAAGCTGCGCTGTGGTCGGTGATGGCTATGCGTGAAAAGGACTCTGATCATGTCTGGACGGGCGATGTTGCGGTTCCTATCAGTAGGTTGCCGGATATTATTGAGGAGACTAAAGCCGATATTACCAAGAGCGGGCTGTTTGCAGCCATTGTTGGACATGTTGGGGATGGAAACTTTCACAGTATGTTTTCCTCGGGTGTTACAAGATATGGCTAACATGAATAGCAATTATGCTGTACAATGACAGCCAACGGCAAAAGGCTGAAGAGGTTGTGCATCGTATGGTAAAGAGAGCTGTTGAGATGGAGGGGACGGTGACAGGTGAGCATGGTGTTGGATTAGTGAAGAGGGACTATCTCAATCACGAATTGGGTGAAACTACAGTGGATGCAATGAGAAAGGTACGTGTTTGAAGCCAGCTTGTGATGCTGCAGCACTGACAATGATAGCTCAAACTTGCCTTTGATCCCTTATGTCTGCTGAACTGCGACAAGGTCGTGAGAGTGCAGAAACCTAAGCCTGGTGAGGTATCAGAGTGGTAGATTCTTGAAATATAATAGCATATACTGTAGATGTGCTTGGGATATGTCCAATATCGAGATCTTGGAGCTCTTTGAGGCAGTGGGGCTCACCTGTCTGAACATCGGCATGCGTGTTCTTCACTTGCTTGGGGCAATGTTTCAAGGATTAATAGTCGGAAAGCAGAAACTCGAATCAGAAGGGGGGAGGCTGTACACTCGGAGCAAATGGTTATTAGGTTTCGTCTCCTTCCTGAAGGTGAAGCGCCCACAGTTGCGGCAGGTGGAGAGCTGCGCTCTCGCTAACTGTAGGCTGAGATCAGGTCAGCTCCCCAGTCCTGAACAGTAGGTGGGATCACCCCACGCCCACATAGGAATTTGCAGCCTCCTGCATAGTACATTGTCTCACGACTCACCCGACTTCAGTTTGATAGGCAACAGATAGATAGGCACTCGAGTGAGAACGTGGCAGTCGCTTGACGGCATCTCAATGCGATTACCTGCGGCCAGTAGGGTCGAGTTAGCCAGTGTCGTACTTTGGCCTGTGTAACAAGTCCCAGTTGGCACGAGGTTTGGAGCGGCCATTCTCTTACTTCGCAAATTCTGCTCATCATCTTACGCTGTCAGTCTCTAGTGGCCAGAGGCATGCTTTCTACAGTCTACTTAATGTTATGTCTACGGTACACTATTATAGAAGCACACGCTGCCATTAGCACATTCAATACTCACTCATTCCCCGTTCACGATTCCTGAGCCCACTGTTCTCCACTCCACAGGCCACCAGTCGTCCATAGCCAGTAATCTCGTCCTTTGATTAACCACACCATCCAACTGGGCAACTGCCAGCCCATCGCTGCTCCCACACCTTAACTCCCAATTGGCACCATCTGATTTTCTCTGACATCTTGCTTAAACATTCTCTCGTCGCCAACCCTTTTCTCCTCGACCCCAGCATAGAGAAGTAAATCTCGCTTGATATTGGCGCAGAGAACTGGTACAGCGTCGAGAATGAGATGGATGGCTGGTCTAGCCGCAGATGAGACGTCTCCCACTGCGTATACGCGAGGGCCAGCTCTGTCGACTCGTAGAGTCGAGGGGTTGGTCACCACACGGCCGTCGGAGGTGAGTAGTGAAGATTTGATGAAAGATGTGTTGGGTTTTGTGCCCGTGGCGGGGATGTAGAGATCGGCTCCTACCTTTTGCTTGGTGTCGAGTGTGAGGATTACTTGACTTTTGGTCTGGACTTCTCCCCCTTCGAGAGCTTCGACTGATGTTACTCTTCTATTCTTGATGATGGTAACTCCCAGTCTTAATAGCATTATTTCAGCCTTCTTTGCAATTGATGGTCGTAGCTCGGGTAGAATTTGCGAACCGGCTGTGTAGACTGTGATCGAGACTTTGGGAGTCAGGTTGGCGCCAAACCAGCTTGGTTGACCGTTCAGATACTCTCCAAGCTAGACATCGAAAGTTAGTATCTATAGCTCTTTTACTGTGATTCCTGTCTTCAAACGAGCTTAGGACATGTAGACTTCAATCTTTCATTTGGATCAAGACAGGTGGTAGACGTACCTCACCAGCAACCTCGATACCTGCAGGACCTCCACCAGAAATCACGATTGTTTTAGCGTTTGGCAGTGCAGTTCGGAATAAAGCCCATTCTGCCTTGAGGTTACTCGCATCTCCACTCAGACCAAGCAACGGCGAAGCCGTCGAAGCACCAGTAGCAATAACCAAAGCATAATAATCCACACTTCCTTCCTCACCACCCAAAAGCTGGAAAGATACCTTGCGGCTCTCATGATCCAAGACCGTTGCTGAGCCATGGAGAAAGCTAAAATTGTCCTTGGGGTATTGGTCGAATTGC
Source organism: Neospermospora avenae (assembly GCA_014282315.1). NCBI lineage: Eukaryota > Fungi > Ascomycota > Leotiomycetes > Helotiales > Ploettnerulaceae > Neospermospora > Neospermospora avenae. Next base: position 11,488 of record JACBAH010007236.1, on the reverse strand, counting down.
TTAGCGATATCAACAAAGAGCTTAGATTGGTCGAACATATGATCAGATATCAGAGCTCGGGGACATGCGGGTCGGCAGAGAACTTTCGAAGACGTACTGATGAGGACTATTTCGTAGGAATCTATGTTGGGTAGGCGTGGAATTGCATGCTTGAGGAGATAGTGGGCTGTAGAAAGTCCTCCGTAGGAACCACCTAGGATGACGATCTTCTTGTTTGCCATTTGAGAAAGATTTAGCTAGAATCACACATGTGTATCATTCAGACTGAGCGCTGAGTTTATGAAGATTGAAAATCCCTTTATTATCATTGTAGCTTTTTTGTTTGTTTACTATGTACCCTTGCACTCGGCAATTTCGCACTTGGAGAATCGGCACCTCGCTCTTCGGCATTCAAGATTTAATCGTGCTGCGCTTCCATGAGCCATTCTGAGAATCTGCAGAATTGACTCAAAGATGAGCCCTTGAGTAGCTACAAAATATCTAGATGAACAATAGGGACTCCGAAATATGCTTTTGTATTCAGATAGCGACGCGAATCAGATAGACTATTTGGAAAAAGGGGAGCAAACGGCGCTAACAGCGGGATGGATAAGCGATAGAAGTTTATTTTGTGCTCTGCTCAAGTACTTACATATCTAGTTACATCTACCATACTAAAAAGTCTGCACGCTCCCGATACTCATTATCAATCATAGAAGCGGCTCATAACCTGCGTCCCGGACCATTATAACACGATCAACCGTCTTTGGGTCGCAAATTATCACTTATCAAGATGCCACCCTCACGTCTCCCCACCAAAGCAGACTTCCCCTCGAACCTCATCTTAGACATAATCCCTCCTCCCTCAGGCAAACCAATAAACGTCATAACCCTCCTTCACGGCCTCGGCGATACCCATAGCTCCTTCAGCACTCTCGGCAAAAATCTCAATCTCCCCGAGACAGTCTGCATCTCCGTTCGCGGACTTAATCCCATCCCACCAATCTTCACCGGCTCAGAGACCCCAGCTTTTCACTGGGGCGACGATGTCCTCGTCGATGAGAGTAAAGGAGAGATAGATCCTGATGCGGGGTTTAAGATGGTGGAAAGTGTGCTTGGTGATATTTTACTAAAGATTTTGATGGAGAAATGTGGATTCCAAGCGAGGAATATTCATTTCCTAGGGTTTGGACAGGGAGGAATGGCGGCTTTGCATCTAGTTTCTTCTCAGAAAGAGGAATTTGGTGGGGTGATCAGTGTTGGGGGGCGATTACCTGCGTCTTCTTCGCAGTCGCAGGAGAAATGCAAGACGCCGATTCTGCTTTGTGGTGGGAGTAGGAGTTCTCAAGTCACGAGGAGTGCGGTGGATGTGGTTAAGGCGCGGTTCAAGGACGTGGAGTATGTGAAGTGGGAGAAAGGGGATGATTCTATGCCGAGGAATAGGGAGGAGATGTTGCCGCTTATGAAGTTCTTGGCGAGGAGGTTGAGAAGTAGGGCTGGAGTGCCGGAGGGGGCTGTTGAGGTTTAGAGACTATGGTTTTGATCATTCTTGCATTGCGAGGGAGTTAGATGGATGGAGAAACTATTTTGAGAAAGGAATACACCATGCGGGTTGTTCTTCATCAGAACATTTATGGAAAAGCAGACATGGCATTCTACGAAGGTCTACGGTATTGACTAGACGCTACCTGTCTGGATACCCCCTATGACTGTCGATGTCCTAAGACTTGCAGTCATGTTGTGAGTTTAAGATCTGACATCATCTAGGCATCTTCTGTCTTGTGATGCTACTTGCTGTGCGAAGTAGTTCATAGGCCGAACAACGTTGCGCTAAGGGCACTTGGTCTGAAAGTACTCTGAGCTGCGGTAGCAGTACAAAGCGGCCGGATACCGTTTCGCGCCTTGTGAGGACTGTGCGTCCTCGCTCTAGAGGTGTCCAATATGTCGGTAGATGCAGGGATTTACCAAGAGGATTATAGATAGTAGATAATCATGTCCTCGTTATCACAACCTCACTTCATCCAGACTGAGCTTCGATTTTCTCCTCTACTTTTGATGCTGGGGCATCGGAACCGGCAACTGAAACATCCTTTTCGGAAAGATCCAAGGTATCGAGCTCTGAAACGGGTACAACAGGTGGTTTCTCAGCTGGGTCTTCCAGATTGAAGAGCTTGTTGTCCCTTCGAATCTCCCTCTGCAGTTGCTGAACAGCTTTGATGTGCTTCTTACTCTTCTCGTGAGCCTTGTACTGGTTCTCGCTTTTGAAGATCTTCTGGCAGACAACGCATTCTATTTGCTCCACTTCCTCCACTTCTGATTCTTCTGACTCCACTGTCACTTCCGGCTCTGGCTCCTGAGACTTTGCCCAGTCTGGGACTACGTGCTTATCTAGCTTTGCTTTGTTCGCGGCACGAGAACGTGCTGCTTGGGCCGCTGCTGAATCCCTCAAGATTTTCTGTCGGTCCGCTTCTGTCTGCGAATTCGGAATAAATCTTGGATCTCGTTTCCTCACGAATGCTACGAGCGATCTAACAGCATCGTTGAATTCTCGGATTCCTTCCTCTCTGAGCCTGGCGTTTTCCTTTTCGATCAATCGTCGTGTTCTTCGGTCCGGAGCGTCTGATGTCCTGTACGCATCTCTCCACGAGAATGTCTTCTTAGTCGTGAAATTAATCCAAGTCCTGTAGAACGGCTTTACAACATCCTCATATTCATCATCCATGCTTCCGAACTCGGGATAGTCCACGGGTTCAAGACCTTCCCATTCGCATGCCGCATCTTCCTCTTTGGCAAGTTGGGCGAACGTGTCTTGAAGTACTCCATAGAAACCTTTCGGGGAGTCCGTAAACGGGATACTTTTGTTGAATCTGCCCATCAGACGTATGATGTGCCCAGCGCTTGTCAACTTCACATTGTGCTGGAAATTGTCTTCCGCAGGATCGTCATTTCCTCCTCTCAATATCGACTCGCGGTGAGCATCGTACCATGCCCGTTCCTGGGGATCAGAAAGGACTTCGTTCGCAGATTGGACTTCGGCGAATTTGGCCGTGGCACTTTCGACGTCGCCAAAATTTCTGTCCGGGTGCAATTCGAGGGCCTTCTTTCTGTATGCTTTCTTGATTCTGAAGGGTATCAGTCAGGTGTGTCTTGTAAAAGCCAGAGAATGCCGTACTCATCCTCTGTCGCATGGCGATCAATACCAAGTACTTCGTAATAGCATCTTTTCGCAGGCTCGCTGTTCTCCTTCCCAGCACCAGTAGACTGCTGGGCGCCCATGGCTGCTTGCGACTGACTTGCTGCTTCTATCGATACCCAAGTTGTTGGTTGTATTTTTGATTTGGTGTTTTGTGCATTTGTAAATAAAGCGGAATGGAGGGGTTATAAGGTCGGCAGCCTTGCGCTTGCCATCTATAAATCTGGCAGGCGGCCTGCGCCTTTACTTTTACACTTCAAGGAACATTCCAATCAAACATTACCCTACAGATACCTACCTGAGTTCTTGATACCTTGCCTAACGCCAAAACATGTCTCGACTCATTATCACTCATTCCTGATTCGGGTTGCCAAGATTTTCCATCCAGACCTGTCACGCTACTCGTCCGCCGCCCCGGGATCTCAGGAGCTCTAAGTGTAGCCCGACTCAGCCTCCTTTCCATCACCACTTCACCAACTAAACTCACTCCACGCCTTTATCTCTGGCTAGGAATTACTTCCATTCTCCATGATGCATATTTCGTGATGTCTACATTGACATCACCAAGTCCTTCAAGATCTCCAAACAGGAAAATGGGCTCGAAGAAATGGGCTCGTAAATGCGAACGATACTGCTGTCTAGGAGCAACATACTTCCCGCTACTATTCGTCTACTCCCTTACGAGCTGGGCCGTATGGGTTGAAGCTACGATAGGATTTCTGCAGACGAAGAACACTTGGACAGGTATATTGTTTGATCTGCTTTAGATGCGCAGCTAACAGTTCAGGGACTGGTACATCTCTCCTCGGAATCGCCTTGTTCATCCTCCTGAATTGGTCATATACAACTGCAGTCTTTACAAGTCCAGGAACTACGACTGGGAGTAATGGATATAGTTCACTGCCGACGAATGCGCCGCCCTCTGCGACGAGTTTCACCGTCAAGTCTAATGGAGAATTGAGGTTCTGCAAGAAATGCCAGGCGCGGAAGCCAGATCGAGCACATCACTGCTCCACCTGCAAAACATGTGTCCTAAAGATGGACCACCATTGTCCATGGCTGGCCACTTGCGTGGGGCTTCGAAACTATAAAGCATTCTTACTGTTCCTCATCTATACGACGCTCTTCTGTTGGGTCGATTTTGCCGTGTCAGGATATTGGGTATACAGGGAAATCCTGACGGAGGGGGAATATACGGATGCGTTGATGCCGATAAACTACGTGATGCTTGCGGTCATTTCTGGGATAATTGGTTTGGTACTTGCTGGTTTCACAGGATGGCATCTTATTCTCGCCTCGAGGGGTCAGACGACCATTGAATGCCTAGAGACAACAAGATACCTTTCCCCATTAAGAAAGCAACACCAACCTTTGTCGCAGTCGACCTATGAACAACAGCAGAGAGAAATGAACGGCGAGCCAGATCAGCATAATGGAGAGCAAGGCCAACGACACGAGACTTACGATGCGCTAGAACGATTCCGAGCTAGAGAGAGGTACGAAGCATATCTCGACGAGCAGGATTCGGAAAAGCTACCAAGTGCTTTCGACCTAGGATGGAAACGCAATCTACTGCATCTTTTCGGGCCGAGCAAACTATTATGGTTTTTCCCGATCTGCAATACGACAGGAGATGGATGGAGCTGGGATGCGAGCCCGAAATGGTTGGAAGCGAGAGAGAACATCGCTCGGGAAAGAGAGGAGCAGCAACAACGAGAATATGCTGCTGGGTGGGGAGCGGATCCCTCGCAGCAAACACCGCCTGTTCGTGAAGGTCCAGGTGCGGGCAGACATTATGTTTCCTATCCAAGTAGGACACAATCCAAAGCAGATAGGCTGTTGGGGAGGAACCCGGATGACTATGCTGATGATTCGTCTGTTCCGATGAACAATCTACGGTCGAGAGATATAGAGGATCCGTATGATATTAGTACCGATGAAGATGAGGCGGACAGGAGGGCGTTGGACCGAAAAGCTACGCACGGGTGGCCACAGCGTGTTGGAGTCGTTACGAATACGTTGTTGGGAAATACGATTGCAAGGCAGAAAGATGGCGAGAGAGGCTGGGATGGTATCGACGAAGGCGTCGACTGATATAAAATTCCATATCAAAGTCTTTAAAATTCTTTCGGCGGCGTTATATGGGCGACCGTGTGGGCAGGTTGATGTACCATACCCTGGAGTTACGAAATTCATGTGCACTATATGGATTATGTACTAAATTAACACAATGACACCTTCAACGAGGAGCAATTTAGTGGCTAGTCTGATGGAGAGAATCTAACAGTGACGCTAGTGTCTTGATGGAATCACCAGCAGCCGCTACCATTCAAGCTCTAAGAGCGCATGTTGAAGACGTAACGCTAAAAATCTCGTAGCCGAGACTTGAGCCTGGCTGGCTGATCCGGTCGGGTTCAACTTCTGCGGAGCTGCGTGCCCTTCACTAGATGGCTCTGGGAACCAGACTCTAAACCCACTAGGATTCCACAGTGAAACAGTAATATATTGGTTACAGTGACTTGTGGTCGGTAAGGATACATTCTTTTATGATGCAATACGTGGTCTATGGCTATTTCTGCGGTTCCAAGTATCCCAAGAATAAGACAAGGACCCTAATAGAGGCCCAGATGCTCGAGCAGAAGAACGACGAGTACTTCCAGCCAATGCGCCAACCTAACCAGTCAAAAGAACCGCAATCACATTATAGCACACAAACTCTTACTCTTCCTTCTTCTCGTCAGCGGACTCAAAATCAGAAGGCCAATGCTCAGTAGAATCCAGCACTTATCGTGGCATTCCAGTAGTTGCCCGGCGCATACGCTTTTCCATCACTAGCAGTCGCCGTACGAGGGATATGCTCGCCAGATTTGATATAGTCTTCGAGGGCACCATAATCTTCCACGTGTCCGGATTCGATACCATCGAAATGCAGGTCTCTCCTCTTGTAATGACCTTTCCGCACAGCGTCTCTGACATACACTTTGGTTTGAAGCTTGGCTTGGTCAGCTTGTACCCACGTGATATAGTCCTTTTCTAGGTCTCCCAGTTTTTGAGAAGACAGTTTTGGGGGGTATGTCTAAAGAGCGCAAGATGTAAGTGGGAGGTGTCCATGCGGCCCAGTCGAAGAAATCGAACGTAAGTGGATCATCATCTTCCGGGAGATGTCGTGGGTGTATCTCCTTTGCCTCGAGCATCTCTGCTAGATACTCTGCTTTAGCAGTGTCGATGTCGCGGAACCGCTTAGGCTTTTACAAACAGAGAGGATTACCCGTGATGGTTGGATGGTCGACGAGTGCTGAGTCCACTCTCACAGGGTTTTAGCTCGATTACCGACCGTCACTCCAGCGAGGTTTGTAAGCGCGAGGCTCTTCGCACCTATCATGCAGCACCTTTTGTCTTCCGCGTCATGGGTGACGATGGTGTCACCTGAAACGGGCCCAGAGACCGACAAATCAGGCGATTTATCGTTTACGGGTCGTCGCGCTTTGGCTTTCTACCTCCCTCAGTGCTACGAGCTGGGAGTTTGGCTGCTTTACTTCCGAGCCCGCCTCGTGGTCGAATGGTTCATTGCCATTACTCGCTCCTTCGAGAGGATCTTCGTTGCCTTGATCTGAATTGCTACATATAGAAGAATCTTCTGAGCTCGAGGTTTCATACCCGCCGGGATTCTCGTCGTCCTCGACTCCCCTATCCCACCAATATACGGTACACTACCGCCTCGAAGCCCCAATGTCAGCGTCACTAGCATCTACTAGCTTTCTCGTCTGTCTACGCCATCGTCTTTGACATTGCTTCCACTCCCCATCTTCGCTATCACTGTTGTGTAGCCATTCCTTCTCGTGGACCTCAATGTAAATTTCAGTACCATCTGGGAAGAAGCTCGTCTTCTCAGCATTTATCAGGTTCGTAACATCGAGCTGATGCACTACGTGAACCAATACCGCATCTCTTGAAATCTCGATTCTCGCTTGTCGAGCCTTTGTATCGCCCAAACATCTTCGTGGATAGCCAAGATCTCAACTTTAGCCACTCCACCGGCTAAATCGACAGCTTTTTGGAAACTCAGTATTGTGAAAAGGGCCGGTTCGATTGCCGATGTAAAGTGTGTCCCGGTCCCAATTGACGTGGGTACCAGAGTACTGAAATGTAATTGAGTCGGCCGATCGTCTCGAAGCCCCCTGCTTGTTCTCCCGTCGCTTACATGCTTTTGTAAGGGTAGGCGGCTGGGAGGGTAGGCACAATTACGACGACTTGGAGGTTGAGAACGCGCTGAGTATCGCAATCGATCGGTGCTGGCATCCCCTCAATTGTTGCTGATGCTGCCCGGAACATTACCAAAGTACTTGAAACGACGTATGCACTGCTAACAGAACCATGCGAAACATCTCCCTTATTAGACTTATCCAACCTTAATGATGACGGAGGCAATGATAGCCCCCAGGTTCTCAATAAACCCTAAAAGCCTCGATGTCCGGACGAGTCCTCCCTATTTTGAACGATTGTCCTGAAAATAGAAGTGTTTGGTTGACATTTTCAAAAAGATTTTCACCGGAATCGCATCCATTCCCAAGAAATGTCCGTCGGTTCGGTTTGATTTGAGAGATTACTCTGCAACATTCCAACGTTCGGTAGTATTGAAGGTCTTGTGAGGTCCTTGTACCTTGCTGAGAGAAGGTCTCGGAAGAGGCATCCTCTCCTACTTCGTCTCTCCATTTGTGCAGTAGGACAATATGTTAAGAGAGGAATATCCGTCACGTAGATCTTCGTTTGGCTCCTTGTGCAGATTCCAGACGACAAACCCCACTGCAACTTGCTGATTGTAGAGTGGTAGTTTGTTCGTGTGATGCGACAGCCCGAGCTTCTGTGCAACGACATGGTGAGGAAGCTACCCGAGTCTTGATGAATCGAAATTGCAAGATATTACTTGATCCTCAGCTACGGGATTCAAATCGAGAATCAAAGGTCTGATGATCACCAGCCCCTTGACGTGATGCCAGATTCTCTCCTGGAGATCATTAATTCCCCCATGTCATAGCATTTCGTCATCGTCTATATCCTCTCTCAGCTCGCCATAGAGAACCTCACACACTCCGCCCAATGGGACATCCATGACGGCATCTGTTCCTTGACTCCAAAGTGCCCTCCAATCTTTGAGGGTCCGCTCTCCCCTCTCAATCCGCTCTCTCCTTTCTCTGTCTCTGCCCTTGTCTTTTTCTTTCGATACGTTACTGGCAGCCTGCCTTCCTTTGCCATCAATTGTTGCCACGTTTGCAGCATCATCAATGATCGTCTCGATACTACTTAAAGGCAGGGTGAGGTAACCCGTATTATAGCTCGCCAACGCCACGTAGATGTACACAATCAGCATAACCAGGAACGATGGTATGGCCAGTGACCACCAGCGACTTGGGTACCAGGTAATCCCTAGCGCGCGGAGGAATGGTGAAGGTAGGTAAGACCAGAGAAGGTACATCAGAAAGGTCAGAGACGAGAATAGGTAAAGCACAAAGCCATAGTACTCATAGGTCGGGACCTTCGGCGATGCACGGGGGACTGGCTCAAGTTCATCAGCGGAGGTATCGGGAGTGGTGGGACGAGATGGTCGAAGTAGAGACGTGAGAGATGGAGAGGGTGGGAGAGGTGTTGGAGGGCGGCCGTAAAAGGGCGGCGCGAAGAAATTGTGTTGGAGGGCTGGAGGAGATGGTGATGAGCTCGATGACGAGTCGCCCCGGTAATGGGATTGGAACATTGCATCATCTTCATCAGAGGATGGGGAAGCCATCTTGTTGTTGGTGACCTTCAGTCAAACGAATAAGCTCCCCGAAATTCGTCGCTGATTGCGAAATCGCGCAATCTTCAGACTCCCGTAATGCTTTATCGCGAGGCCACGTGAGTCAGTAGCTCCTCGCGAAACATACCTTCACAGCTTGGCTCAGCCTTCCTGGAGTGAGCCGGGGCGGTCACCACAAAAGAGAAGTAAAAGAGCAATTCAAGTATGTGACAACCAGCACCACGAACGTTCATGCAGGTGCTGAATATCATAGGCGAATCTCGATAGAACATTATGTGCCCACGTGTGGTGTCAAGCTCGGAGAAGCAGGCGTCTTGCAAGCCCTTGTCATCCAAGACCAGCTCCTCCGCGGAACTAGGTTCCTTAGTACAGCTGAAGGACCATCATAGCTTTGAGTGATGTTATCCTATAATACTGATTGTGGCCGATGAGTGATGGAGAGCTGTCATGAACTTATTCGTCGGTGTGGTGCTGGAAATGAAGATGGTAAAGAGAGAAAGAGGGAAAGGAAGGGAGAGAAACAAGAAATCTAGGAATTTCAAGAGGTTTGTTTTGCGAGGAAATAATTACTGTAGGTACGATACAGGAAGAGGAAGGCACTGTGGCACTGGAAGGAAGGAGGCACTGAATCATAAGGCAAGATGAGATTGCTTGGTATGGAAGGAAGGAACTACGTGATGCCCGCCTTTAATAGACCATCAGCATTGAGCGATGATATCCCAAGAAGAGTACCTAGTATGATCTGAGCTGCTAAGTGACTTCAACCATCTATCAATCTATCAATGTGAAGTCAGGAGTATACGGAAGTAAACGATAGATAATAGAAGATCACTCCACCCCCTTCCCTTAAACACGTGCTGTAGGATACTCTATCGACTGAAGTACCTATGCTATCTTACACTTAGATTTCTTTTCCTAATGTAAAATCGATGATGATTCAAGGCAAGCAGACACGGATACTATAGCAAGTTAATTAGGCCCACCAGATCTGTAAACTTCCAATGCCACAAAATTTTTCCCTAACGATATCATGACTTCCGATGACCAAGACTCAAGTACGTGATCAAAGTGTCAAGTAGGAGTCTCGTGATAAGGAACAATTGTCGCCCGTAGTGAAACTAATTAATCCTTATGTGCCTTTTAACAAAACCAAGAACTTGAAAGTGTGAGTCAACCATGACTTGCTTCGATTGACCATTGAATGCTAGGAGTTCTAGCCCACAAGCAGAAGAAGAAGAAAAGTCCAAGCCAGAATTCGATAACTTGAAGAGCCCAAAGACTATTCTCACTTGTTGTTCTTATATGTCTCGTCTTGTTCTCTGTTACTGAGTATGATTTCGAGAGACCAATTGAACAGTTGAAAGCTAGGATCGCATATGGCTTTACCATCACGTTGTAATGAACTCCTCCCCTCTGTAGATGAGACGAACGCACAGTACTGTGCCTCTATGGAGAAAATGCGGACTTCGAAAAGTAATCGCCGATTCACACTCCTCGCCTGCGGAGAATCGGTGTATTTGAGATGTCCAAGTCTCTGAGATGTCCGAAGATCCGTCACCCCTAATTAGGCTGAGCAAGGGCCACAGAGCTCAGCAAGAAATCTTATCTGGTGGCAGTTACATGCATGCACGGCCACATTTTGTATAAGTAGTTAGACATCTCAAATACTCGGACATCTCAAATACTTGAACATCTCAAATACACCGACTCTCCGGCTGTAGGTAAAAAGGGAAACCAACGACTAAGGTAGGTATGTCTAGCAACTGTGTCACGAGAGTGTAACGTCCCTTTCGATTTATTGATTCTTAGGGAAGTGGATGCGAGCATGAAGATCTCCGTGAAGACTTCAACACGTCTCACAATGCGAGCCATGATACCGGGATAATTGGCGCTCCCGGAAACCAGGTCAAGCTTTGTCTGAGACAATTCGCTCGTTGAGACGAATTTACCCGTGCCCGTGCGAGAATTGCAAAGTCATTCGGCGCAATGTCAGGAACCGTTCTAATGATTTGAAGTTGACAGGTTGAGGGCGATGATGTCTGTACAAATGCCAGCTTGATCGATCATGATGAGATGAGATGAGATTAGATGAGACTGGTGGCGGGCATTTTGAGTTTCTGCTGCACCGGTATCAAGTCGCGGGGACGAAAACCCACGAAGCCGGGCCAGGGCCAGACACCCTTGGGGTACGGAGGGTACGGAGGGTACCTACCTACCTACCTACCAACCTATGGACCCGACCTGGACGTGGACGTGGACGTGGACGTGGAGTGGGGGCTGCAAGTAGACGGGTACGCTAGTAAAAGGGGGATCGGATGGTGCAAGTACTTCCATACCTTAAGGTACCTTGGGAGGGTCTCGAGGGTTCAGGTAGGGTCTCTGCCTGGGTATCCAATAGAATGGCGGTGCCTGCGCTCCCTAGTTCAATGTTTATTGACTTGGAGAGAGTTTGGGCAGAAATGTCGGAATCTAGTTCGTCGGTCGAGTGGGGTGCAGGCAAAGAATCGCCATACGGACTAGAAGGG